>JANTNT010165080.1:0-10197 GCA_024752375.1 Entacmaea quadricolor
TTATTTTTAGTGACCCACCCCCTTTCTTTAAAATAAATTATGTTGCCCCCCCTCATATTCCCCCCCCCCACCCCCGCTCATAAATAATGACAGGTCCCTAATCTCATGTTTAAAATTTCTTTGGGCTGTTTTTATCGGTTCTGTAATCACCAAAACAAGCAAAAAAACCACCCTATGATAACTGAGCGTAAAGATATCTTGGTAAACAGAAATGTAAAAAATATTAATGCACTTGATTAATAAAGGATGTTTCTCTTGAGAGCATATATGAAAGCTAAGGCATAGATGGCAGGGGAGAGGGTTCAAAAAAGGGATCAATTTTATCGAACCCTGAAACAACCACAAGGCTTACCAAAGTTAAGGCATTCTTTGTAAGTCAGATCGAATTGGAATTTAGGATGTTGAATTTTTTGGAGGGAGGAAAACCGGAGAACCCGGAGAAAAACCCTCGAAGCGAGAGAGAACCAACCAACAACTGAGTCCCGAACCCAGAAGTCAAACCTGACCTCAGCGTTGACAGGCATCGCGCTAGCAGCATAGATATCTCATTCTCAAATGCTTCAAATATTTGGAGAAAGAAAAAGGAAGTTCCTGAAGAGGGACCTTATTAGAATTTATTTAATTGAAAAAAATTAAAGAATTTTTTTACCCTCTCTTCCATTCCATCCCATACAAAAATTTAGAGTCGCTTTACCACAGGTAGCCGACCAGCGGAAGGGTGTCTGGCTTGTCGAGCTATTTGGCCTCTAACCCATCAAGCGGCAAGTGTCTTCATTAAAAGCAGGTTAGGTTTACACATATTCAACAAGACTTGGTATCGCTTTAAATGAAGTGATCTATCGAGTTCATCTTTATTGCTTTAGATCAAAATCATACGGCTAATCAACGACTAGGTCAGAAATTAATTAATGATTTGATTAATTACCTTAACTATTTCACCTATACGTCACTTGGGAAAATTAAAACGGGCAGAAGATCCTGATATTAAAGGAATTTTGAAATGAGCATTTTCTCCGGATGTAGTCCCTTGTTAATTCTTAAACCCAATGTCCCCTGTCGAAACCTGCGCAAAAGATGACAAGAGTGGAATTAAGAGAAGATGACTTTAAAAACAGCCTGCAAAAAGACTTTTACACATGTGTGAAATAACTACATCTGTTTATCATTCTGTAAGATCTTGAATTAATAACTGAGTCGGATAGAAAGACTGGTTGAATACTGATGCAAGTGATAAGGGAGGGTTCAGGGGTTTATGAGGATTTTCAGTTTTAGAATATGAAAATTTTCAGAGCCCCCATTTCTGAACTTGTCAAATTTTGCGGCCCCCCCCTAATGTGTAGTGTAAAAATTCACCAACATGATAATAATCATTTTAAGGGGCCCCCTTTAAAGCTTGGTGCCCCCCCTCATATTAAGTGAACCTTCCTAATTAAGAAGAAAACGAGCGGTCGATATGTGACTGAACACCTGAAAACCTCTATAACTGAACCGACTATACTACCAATGCCTCTCTTAAGATATCGGCTGGCTACAATACAGAGCAAAATATAAGCAAGGCTTTTCACTATGCAGTAAAAATGAGTCATCAGTGATCGGTTCAACTTGGTTGTTCACTCACTAAATACTAAACTGTCTAAGACTTGAACCGGGACTGAAGAATATTATGTGCGTCTGTTTTTCAAAGGAGAAACTAGGCCGGTCTTCTTCCCCTGAGTCGACTCACAATTAGATTATTGAGCTAATAAACAAATAGAAAAGATTCGGAAGGTTCCTTCTAAGGTGGTACGCATACACTAGAGAACTTGTGCTGTATTTTAGCAAAAGTTATGACATAAAGTAGCGTAACAATATACATAATAAGGGTGTGTTTTGAGTATTTTTGATCAGTACAAAAACAGCTAATTACCTTCCTTGAATGAATGGGAATTTCACTGTTTTTAATTTTAAATATACTGAGTAAGTGTCTAAGCTAAAGGAAACTGTTATTAAAACCGAAGAATTTTAAACTAGGTAATTACTAAGTATCATCAGTTTAGATCAGTTTGCAGAACGTTTGCAAATGGTTTCCGCCTCCGAGCCTAAGCGACAAATCTGAATTCGAAACGATTCGAAAGTGTTGTTTTTTTTTTTATCGAAAGGATAAATTATATAAATATCTTTGTTGACCATTTTTCCATACTTGTTTGATTCCAAAAACTGGATTGTTTCCAAACGTATTTGACTCTAGGGACATTTTCAGTAATGTAGCCACAAATAGACTACAATTAAATACATAAAAGCAAATTTCATTCAGCAACTTGCCATTAGAAAATCTGAAAAACAGTTTGTTATTCGGAAGAGTTTGAGCTGCAGACTAATAACTTCAAAAGTTCTCGCTAGGGGGTTAAGTTTGAACCTTAATAAAAAGGTTTTCAGTCGTAAAGTCGGAGCATGATAACAATTTGTCACGGCCCATAGTGGCATCATAGTGGTCGTGGGAAACTGGCCGTTCCCTGAAAAACTATTAAACCTGTGTGAAAATCCACTCGGGTCATCGAAAAGAATGGCCGAAGGTATTGTGTTAAGAACGTGTACGAGTGAGACTCTTAGTAGAAGGTTTAGTATGGATCTATTAGGCGCCTTGTCAAGGGGATTGACCCTATGGCAAAACAATTAAGTTTGGGATAGTGGGTTCTCGAATGGTTCTTTATTGCCCCCTTTATAACTAGCACTTCTTATCATTGGGAAGATCTACCGATAATGACAGAAATAGTATCCCTTGAGTTCAACATATCATCCGCTCTCTTCTCGACTTACAATTGTCTTCCTCACGAACTATTCGCTAATAAACTACCAGAAGTCGCTTTCCAATAGCCCACAAGACCACCTTATGAAAATAACTTTTCACTATTTCAATTCTGTTTTAAATCGCTTTTATTTATTATTTTGTTTGCTTTGATAGTTTTTAGAGTCATATATATGATTCTTTAGAATTATTTACACTATTAGATAGTATTAGTTTACATATTACACTGTGAGATCCTCGTAAACTGCTATATATCTGATCAAACCTTAGTCCCTATAGATTACAATTCTGGGAGTCTCATCTCGAAATCTAGACCCAAGATAAAAGGGTTAGAGGACGAGAGACGTTTATTCAGTATTAAAGGGCCCTGCCACTCGTATCAATCATAAAATAAACATCATAATAGCTACAGTAGTTTTGTTTATACTTCATAAACAATCTACGAAAACATTCCCCGGATTTCGAATGCCATTAGCTCGCTAGGATAACATGATTTATAATCGTTCTCGAAGAAAATCTAATATGTACCAATTTGATTATTAAGAAGTTCAATGCGATAATATCTTACATTTCGACCCTTTCGTAAAAGATTAGTGATTATTAAAATCGGATCGATTCAGATCTGAGTTCGTTCAAGACTGTCCAAATATAAGAACTGAGATTTCGTCTTGTGTAGCCGAAGAATCATCGTTTTCCATCACTATAGCACTGTCGTCGGACGAACAAACTTTGTCTTGCTCCGAGGAAGTTTCGCTTGGCGAAACTTGTGATTCGCTATCTTGTTTTTTATCGTTCGAAACATCTCTTGGGTCATCCGATGTAACGTTCATGTCGCCAAGAACCCGCTCGAGAAATTTTATATACTTCATTGACAGTCTTAGGATTTCGTTTTTTGAGAGCTTTCGCTCTGGTGGATAAGTTGGAATAAGTTTTCTTAGTTCAGCAAACGCAAGATTGACGTGTTGCTGTCTCCAGCGCTCACGACTATTAGTATAAAGTCTTTTCATATAGGCATGTCTTCTGTCATCCAGAGGTAAAGTGACGGCCTTCCTGTTCACGTAGTATCTGTGGTTCGTCCTCGTAATCGTCGAGCCTGGGCTAAGGCTATTTTCTGAGCCACTGGAACTACCTGTGCTCAGTGGAGAGAGCATCGACCGTTGTTCACAGCTAGATGCCAAATAGTCTCGCATACTGATAAGTATCTTGAAGTCTTTACTAGATGAGACGAATACAAGTCTGTTGCGCAGTGATCTCCAATAAAGCGAACCTTTCCTTTATCTATTTTCCGATCTGCGTACCGATATATTAACTGGGAAGTGCTCCGGAGCAGACCTCGAATCCCTTGATCTGACTATAGAATAATTGGTAATTCATTTATATCCTTTCGGAGATAACCTCTGATCACATTCCACACACGATACACAAATTTTTCACAAAGCGACGAGTAGTTTATAGAGACACCGCCTCGTGTTGGGCTCTAGTTACACTCGATCAGGAAATTGCCTTTTCACGGCTCACTGGGGGTTTCTTGATATCGACCCCAAACCAACCAATGGAATTCCAGCTCCATCTTTCCTCTATAATTGGTGTCAAGTCGTTTACAAATTTCAATTAGTAATCATTAACAACTAAGCATTGTTGTGTGGTCTGACAACTACAAGCTCTTCAGCCGACACAACACCGCTCCACCTATTAATTACACGGGTACACCCCTTCGTAAACTTTTAAAAAATTTTTAATTCATATTTTGAAAAGAACCCCTCGAGCAAATGCCTAAAACACTGATAAGCTACCTTAATTTCCCTTGTCATCTTGGTTTTAGAAGTGGGGTTCAACTTGACAAGATTCGACTGTGATTTAAAGTCTATAGTTTGTAATATAAAAATGTTAGATCTAATAACGATAAAAACCAGATCCCATTCGTTAGATTATGATTGTGTCATTGATAAACAGTGTCTATTACCAAATCAGACACAATTACAATAAATTCAATAACTTCAGACAACAATAGCTGATGTTTTCGATAAACATTGTCGACTTGGTCTCGAACAAAAGCTGCTAAAGAATACAAGCATTATGCGGAGAGTCGTTCTCAGAACGCGTGCTCAATTTATTATCATTCAAAATACCACAGATTTAGAACTGAGTTTGGTGTCGTATTATCGTTGCTGTTGTGGTTTAAGTATGTCTAAAATGTGTCAGGACCGTGTCTAAGTGTTATTCCGGCTTGATTAGCTAACCTTTATTGGATTAAGATAAGAGTTTTGTTTGTGGAGAAGAAAAGCAAACAATCTTTCACGCGACGAAAAGTGTATCGAAATTGAAAGAAAACCCTTTTTTAATTCTTGTATTAAGTAGAACAGCTTGAACAAAGGCGACATTTTAGTAAAACCATCAATTTATTACCAAATTAGACGATTTATACAGTGAAATGCCTGTCATTCGTTGAACTCCGAATGGAAAAAACGGAATTTCTTTATTTCTTTCTAAAACTTAGCTTAGTTAGACGACCACCCCACTGGCAAACATTTAAACGTTTTTGATTTACGCTCTTAGAAAACGTATTAAGATATTAGCGCAGCAATCGACAGTAGATTTAATACTGGATTCAAGTTACGGCTGATTTACGGCTCGTTTCCAGAGTTCCATAATTTTAACACAATACCAAAAAAATAGGAATCAAATTTTAGAAAGTAGAGCGGCATAAAGTACTCAACAAGAGTTGTCCGTCCATGTTACACCTTCGCCTTCCTCAGATATTCATCGTCTGGAAAAGAAAAAAGAATACTGGAAAAAAATTGGGTATCTCAATGATTTGTTTTTACAATGTTACCGAGCGAACTCGAAATTAGAAGCAATGCTATGTATGAATAATTTTCTTTGTACAAATTATTTGTTTGTTTGTTTTCTATTTCAGTCCTATGCGTTGGCGTTGAGGTTCACCATGACATGTTACCGGTAACTGTATGATTGATTTACTTCTTTTGATATCCGGTCCAAAATATTCAAGGAAATTAGTTTTAAATGAATCCTCCCTTCTTTTTATTAGCTGCTATTTTTGTAATAAACTTTCGGGAAATCGCGAATAAAATGAGTAAAATGAATTCGCCTTGGGTGTAAACCGGCGTATCCTTCGTTAATTGATCAGCTGAGAACTGAAATTTCAGCGCTAATTTCAGGAAAGCTTCCAAGTCATCATCAGTGGTGATAATCTAATCTTCTTGGTGCCTGCCTCTTGATCGAGAATGAGCTAAGGAAAAAAGACATTACACTCGAGCTCACCTAAATCTTATGATTCGTCAATTTGCTCAACATGAGAAAGAGTGCCTCAAGTACTATTAGCTCCCTAATGACACTGGGCAACATCACTGAATTCTTCAGTGCAACGATGGCAACAGAAGCTATACTGGATCTTATAAAGCAACAGTTGTACTGGCAAGAAACCTCGACTTCATACATCATTGAAAAGAAGTTTATATTTGAAACTAGATTGCAAAAGTTTATGTTACATTTTGCTACGGGTTTAAGCAAAATACTCGAAGAAAGTTGCATCGTGCGTTTCGCGGTAAAGCGCATTTCAACGATGAGAGAGTTGCCAACAACGTTACCTGCTAAGACAGCTACGTTTTCAATGACTTCAAATGACTTCACCCAGACATATATGAGTGTGTTTTATTTTACTCAGTCCAGTGATTCCTCTGATCCTCGATTTGTCAGCATCGTTTTACTTGTCTTAAGGCGTTAGTCATTTAGGCAACACAACAGCGGGAGTTCAGGACTAAATGGCTCCCCAAAAAACACGGTTTCCGTTAGATTTTCTAATTTAATCCAATTTTACCATTTACCAAATTCATTGTTAAGAAAACTTTCTATAAAACTAATAATAGGTCATAAATAATGGTTTAGCTGTTAGAAATACATATACCACACAGTCTCACGGATGTTTATTTCTAACGGATTTGATATTGAACGGAGAATTTTTCATTAAGAAAAGTTACATAAAGCAACAATTACTGTCGTTGGGAATTCTAATGAACCCCATATGGTAGAGTTTTAATTATTTATATACTAGGTTGGTATTTTTTTCCTTCCTATCCTTGCCCTACAGCTAAATATAAACAAACTATTAGTTAAACGACTTGTGACCTTTAATTCTAACACACAGCACACAGGGTGATACCCGCCAAGGCATGTGAAAAACAAAGTTCGCTCGGTGATAATCGGTTCATCTAACATCGACTTTTATATTCCACAGCTGGCAGTCCAGATATTTAAATTTATTTATTAAACTTGTTTGTTTATTTAGGTTTATTTATTTTCAATAAGCTAATTTGTATTGATTTTTTTAGCTTACAAGCCAATGTCTTAATTGTTTTCTTGCCAAATTGTTATTGTAAATGTTACTACTTTCTTGATTGATAAAAGAAGAAAATTTCCCTCGTTTGAGCTCGCTTGTAGCACGTAAGGTTGAGAACAAAGGTTTTTGATTTGAAAATACAGTTTTAGAAATAAGATATTTGTGTTATAATTGCGTTTATTTATGGCAATAGAAAAGCTCCTTGATTAATTTTAAACAAGGATAAACAAAGAGAATATTTCTTTAAATTCCTCGTGAATTGCTCGTAGTGCTAATGATTGATGTTGTCAATGCTTTTAAAAATCTACAGCTATATCACAAACACTTTAAAATTGTAATTGTAAATCCTAATTGAGTTAACCTACTTATCAAAGACGTGCTAATAATATTTTTTGAATAGCTAAAGTTATTGCAATAGATCTACAAGTGTTAAAATGTACCGGCTGTAACCCAGCAACAACAAGAAATGAAAAACGAGCTTTATAACTGTTGCTACTTGAATTAAATCTGTCTTAGTTGTTCACAAAGAACAAATTTTAAACTCAAATTCTCTTCAAAAGCAACTGACGAAGTCGTTATGTATTTTGCAACTAGAATGGGCATGAGCTACATAGAAGAAGAGGTTTTAATTCTTCGTATTTCTTCAACAGAATAAAGAAAATAAAGTTTGTTGCCAAGTCGGCATCAATTTACAAATTTTAAAATTCTTCTGGAGAACATAAATAAGTTACTTATATGCTCTCTGGAAGTTATCCAATTTCAGGCTTTTTTTTCTCAATAAACTAATAAATAAAGAGTTAATATAACAAACAAAACCATGAAAAATGGGTAACGTGAAATCACATCCCAAACAAATAAATAAAGATTAAAATCGACTCGCGTGGCAGTAATCAAAGAAATGCCGTTAGCCTCAGATAAAGAGCCCATCCCGTAGCTTCAAGTCCTTTGTGTCCGCACGAGTTGGCGAAATTCAAAGCAGTAGAAGAGTGTTGCAGTGATGGGAAATCTTACACAAATACACAGTAGACATTGAGAAACTTAGAGGATTCTGAAGTGAGACAGTGTTAAGTGTCTAGACATTCTTCAACTCTTAGTTACTGTAAAACGAAAATAGTTAATTTATGGGTAAAATAATTGAAAAAAATGAAATGCACAGGAAAAGGAATTGGAGAAATTGCAAAGGCCACGGGGGCTAGATTTTATAATAAAAGAGAAAAATAGTAGATTTAAACCTCAGTTTAACTTATAAGGATTTTGAACTGCAATTCAATAGACCAGAAAAGAAAAGTTTCGTATATATAAAACGAGTATAATTAACTGACGTTCGGACATTAGTACGTCTGTTAATTATACTTATTTACTTTATTCACAAATTTCCAAATTACCTACATCCCATCCATCGATTCTTTGTAATGCACCGACACAGCTCAGATTAGAATATTCTCTAGTCTTTTTTATTTTGTATAAATAGTTGAAATCATCTGTTGTTGTTGTTGTTGTTGTTGTTTTTTTTTTTTTTTAATCACCGTTTATGTGAACTGAGTCAGTGACTGAGCAAAAAGTTACCTCAAATCTTGGGGTCAAATATTGAAGAAGAAAAGTTGAAGTTATTTCATTCTCGGCCTATTTTAACATACACCGCCCTAGTATTATCATTTTCTAAATGCACTTGAACCATTTTAACCTTATAATCAATCAGAAACACTTTAAACCATTTCGCACGGCCGAGTGGCACCAGTTTTAGTGATTTTTTTCTGCCCCCGTTTTGCGCCAAAGTAACCCAAGAATGTCGAGTCGTATTCTTTGGATTACTACAAAACGGTCTGATAATTTGCCAGGTCAAGGCATCTTCAGAACAAGAGTCCACCTGGCGAATTATGTTTTAGGGAAATTTGAAAATGTGTAAACGGCAGGCTTTTACTCACAAACCTTTTAATTACCGTAATTTTTATCCAAATTTTTGGATAAAATTCATGGGAAGGGAGCGAGGACCTGGCAAAACAAGGACACATTGTGGCGGAAACATCGCTTGCCCTGTTTTGCCACGCGTGAAACATTGTGGCGAACACAAATTTTGTGTCAAGGACACAAAATATGTTTCAGATGCCCTGTTTATAACATGGAAGAGGGGATAACCCTTGCGCTAGGATCTTCCTAGCAGGCGAATCAACCTATCGGCTATATATCTCTTGCTTTCTGTTTACATGGGCTATAGTAGTCTTCTTTTGGGTACTAGGATCATCCTAGCACTAGGATCATCCTGTCTCGCAGGTAGGATAATCCGACTACTAGGGTTAAGTTTGTATGTGATTTCACATGTAAGTTTGTATGTGATTTCATGTGATTTTTAAGTGTGATTTTGCCGTGTTTTGCCACAATGAGCAACATCGGAGGACACAATGTTGCCGTGTTTTACCACGATGAGTAACATCAGAGGACACAATGTTGCCGTGTTTTGCCACGATGAGCAACATTGGAGGACACAATGTGTCCTTTTTGCCTGGGCCTAAAGAACTGGTAGCAACTTGGAACAAAGACATTTTTAGAAATGAAGCAACGTTTTCGATTTTACTGTCGAAACACTGAATCAGAGAACTTATAAGTAAAGCAAACAAATCGCTTAAAACATCCGATCTTTTTTAAAAAGTAATTTAAAGGAACTACGGTATGCAAACGTATATTTTTAATTGCCTGTTTCTCTGATTTTTCGGATATTAGACTGAACAGAACTTTAGTTCTTTTCTTTAACAATAAATGATACCGACTAACATTTTAAACCGAAGAGACTGTAAAGTCATCAAATCTGAAACAAACTCTAACATGAGCACAGAATGAGTGAAGACCTAGACTTGAACACAATAGAATATGCTATAAAATATATATGTAATTGTAAGTAGTTCACGTAGAGTAACTCAAGTCTAGCTATCTTAAAGTTTTCTATTTGACTAATAGCAGCTTTATATTCTTGGTTTTTACGAGACGTCACAGCCGCCATGTTGGTGTACAGCTAACAAAAGATTTCTCATTAGCCTGTATTGTTATGTACACCAACATG
>JANTNT010165412.1:0-10191 GCA_024752375.1 Entacmaea quadricolor
GCCAATCAGAATGCAGGATTGGTGATAGACCGTTAGTAGGTTTATACTAAAGTGTATTAGTCTAATACCTATTTCACGGGTTTAGTGACTTCACTCTAGACCCGTGAAATACACATTAGCGTATTACGCGTTATTACACTCAAATTCTTTTGTTTTTTATAGTATTTTTCTGACCATTACACTTAAATTAGTACACTTTGTTTCACGGGTTAATGAAAACCACTCTGTATCCGTGAAATAAAACTTAACATGTATTTTCTAATTGCAATATTATATTAAAAACTAGTGGATAGCACTGAAGCAGAACAGGGCAAATAACAATAGAAAGGTAACTAGTGGTCTTTGTCTTTCTTTGTATAGTTTATGCATCAGTGAATTCTTAGTTATCGGATAACAAAAAGTTGATAACTAAGGCCCCGTAAACGCATACTTTTGTAAACGAGTCCTGTCCGTCCACACGTAAACGCTCATCGTTTACGAATCGTTTTCACCCGTCCACACGTAAACACCAAAACGCTCCAAAATGTTTGATAAACGATGGCATACAGCGAGTGCGCATGTCTGTATCAGTTTGAGCCGGCAAATCTTTGTTCTTTTTTTTTTCCACTGTTGCGAAGGGTTAGCGTCCTTTTAACTTGTCAAAGTCGAAGAAACTGCTGTGAGAAAAACTGTTGTGGAGCATAATTAAATAAATAATAATCTCATAAGGTTATTCTTTCTTCTACTGTAGCTTGCCTGGATTTCAAGTACTGTAATATTTAATTGAATACTAGCAATTAAGCTTGAAATAAGAGCAAGTATCAAACATACACTACAGTACGCCATCTTGGAAACGAACTCGATAAGGGAGACTGGAGCTTACTCGTGACATCAGCGTTTTCGAATCGTTTACGAAAGTATTCGTTTACAATGACAAGTCACTAATGCAGTCAAATTGACGTTGACATCCATTGACAGCTGTCAATAATAAAACAGACATGCGTATTAGCATGTTGCCAAAAATTGAAGCCATTTTCCTTTCATTGTCTGGGCTTTTATCGAACCTCGAATGGCATCATCAAAAATCATTTAAAATCAAGTGGAGTTTTTGCTTTAAATGTCAAATCATCTGTTGGCACCATTCAATGTTCAATAATACAATAATAGTCCATACCAGAGAAAAACTAAGTTACTATTTTCAATGGACATTGTCCATTTTGAATTTCTTAAACTAAAACTTTACTTGTTCATTTAAGTTTTGTTAACATAGTTTTTTTTTCTTTTGAAAGGGAACACTTTGTTTGGAGCCAAGCTCTGTTGTGTTACCCTCACCGTTTGTAAGATTTTATTCTATTTTTATTTATTATTTATTTTTTCTGCACATACATACACATGCATATTATATTAGAATTATTATTTGTATTTTTTTGGTGGAAGCTTGTAAATAAATAAATAAATAAAACAACTGATTCAATCAATTAACACACAATAGAATTACCTGTCATTATACTTCATAAGAGTGTTGAAAACTTCTTCAAAGAATTCAGCATCCCACTTTTTTGAAGGATTGTCAAAGTACATTTCTGTCATCTAAAATTATAAGCCTTTATTAGCATAACACATATAGCAAGGAATTACAAAAATGTAATTAATTCTTAACAGACCTGTTTAATTAACATAAATTTATCTGACCTTTATGCAAACATTTTTCTGAGAATCTTTTAATATGCGGAATAAAGTCTTTGGTTTTTAAATGGGCTAGGGCAGTTGGTTTTTGCCTTATTTGTAGTATCTCAAAGAAGTGAGGTAGCTATATGAAGGGTTCATTGCTCCAAAAAGTTTGAATGGTTTTTTTTGGATCAAGAAGGATTTTGAAGCTTTGACTGCTCTTTGAGCTGTTGGCCATTGGGGCCCTGCTAGTGTTTTTTCCAAATAGTTTAGGACAGGAGAATGCAGAGACCAGTAAGACGAAATGGCTTCAGACTTTAAAAAATCATAAAAATTTGAATATCGCATATCTAGACCACCATGCTGAATTCATGTTTCCATGAAGCAATAATTAGCTGCCACTTTCTATATACAGACAACCCGAGTGGAGATATTATCCACATTGCAGGTGAAAATAGGCCCTTTGCAGGACCTGTTTACATGACCTATTGGATCAAAAAAATATCACAGCAGCTCCAGATGAATGCCATATTTCAAAATAGCATGCTAGGACAAACAATTTCTGAAGGTTTGAGCTTTCTAAATCGTCAAAAATAACAAGGATATGAATGACTGACTGGCAAGCCTTGCCATTCAGCTGCATAAAGCTTAATAATTTTTGATGATCTCAAAAAATTCTTATAGTTTCATTTTTAAAGATGTCAAGCTCAAACTTTCTAGAAAATGTTTGTTTTAGCATGCTCTTTTGAAATATGGCATTCATCTGGAGCAACTGATATTTTTTGATCCAATAGGTCATGTGACCAGGTCCTGCAAAGGGCCTATTCAACTAAGCCTCAATTCCAGCTAGGAGCTTAGAGACCAAGTATGTTTTGTAAAATGAGGGTGGTACAAATAACAGTGGACGTCTGCATCCCAGGACATCTGGAATACCAAGATCTTTGATATATCCCTCAAGCCAACTCGAAACAACCCCCAAACAACCAACTACCATTGTAACCACCTTTGTTGATACCTAGTGCATCCTCCTGATTTCCTTTGCCAGTGGGCAATACTTATTAAACTTCTCCTCCTCCTTCAACACCACATTACAACCCTAACGCACCAAGAAATCAACAAAGGTCCACTTCTGAACCGCTGGATCCAACACAGTCACAACTGGACGATTATGTTCCATCTTCTCTGTTGTCTCGATGCTCCTATCCAACCAAATTGCCACCTGTCCATCCTCCGAAATTCTAACCTTATCTGGGACCTCCTTATACATGTACTGAACATCAGCACACCTCACTCCCTCCATACTTTCTACACAATTCCCAATACACCCTCAACCCCATCCTATCATGTCTCCTATATTATTCCTTCTGCACCAACAAACTACAACCACTCACCAAATGTCCAACAGACTCTACCTCCTTCCCACAAATCCTACTTTGGATCCACATCCTCTTTCTAAATTGTTGCCCCAAAAAACTTGTCCTCAGGGCTTGCTCCTGCCCTGCAAACACAAACCCTACTATACCCTTTCCCAAAATAATATTCTGCTCTTAACCACTGCCACGACCTCTCATCAGCCACCTCACTCACATCTCTCAAATTTTCCATGAAACCTCTTCTCCAGAAAATTCTCCCTCCCCTTCTTCTGCACCCTCTTCTTATATTCCTTCTTTGTCTCTCCAACCACCTTCAACATCCACTTTTCACTCTCTTTCACATATTCAAACAAACCAAGCTCTTCTTCTCTAACACAATCTACTACACTGATTAGCCCCCTTCCGCCATGCTTCCTCTTCAAGTACAACCTGGGTACACTCCCCTTCTTATGAAATGCCCCAAACATTGTCAATTTCTTCCTCATCTTCACGTCCATCTCCTTCAACTCTCTATAATTCCAATCCAATATCCCACCACTGTATCTAACTACTCCAACAGCCCAAGCATTGATCGCCTTGATCAAATTTCCACCATACATGTACAACTGACTTTGCCACCAGCTACACCCTCCTTAAGTAATCATTCTTTTACCTTCTTCATCTCCTTCTGCATCATATCCGCCCCTTCAAGCACACCCAAATACTTATACCCACACTCCTCCAACACCTCTCTCATTGCCAGACCATCCAGCAATACAATCTCTTCACAATATACCTTGATTTCCTGTTTTAACACAAGCACTGCACACTTGTCCAACCCAAACTCCATCCCAGTATCCCTTGAATTTACCTGAACCACATCATTCAACTTCTCCAACTCCTCCTTAGACTTGCAATACAATTTCAGATCATCCATGAACAACAAATGATTGATCATCTGCTGCTCTTTACCAAACCTATATTCTAAATTCTCCCTCTTCTGCCCCATGGTGAGTGGGATCATAGCGAGAACAGACAGCAGAGGAGATAATGAATCCCCCTGGAAAATTCCACACCTGATTTCCACTTCACCCAACACTTCACTATTAGACATCAACAAAGTTCTCCAATCCTTCATACTTCCACATAACAGTCCCTTCACAGTCTGCCACCTTAACCATCTCCAGCATCTCCACAATCCATGAATGTGGCACCATATCATATGCCTTCCAATAGTCAATCCACCCCATCGCTAAACACCTCTTCTTCACCCTTGCCTCCCTCAAGACAGAGGAAAAGGCAGTGAATGTATTCCTCCAAGTGGTGCCACTGGATAGCCTTTCAAAAGAAGAACTGAACATATGACCCAGAGTTTTTTGGAGATAACATATAGTTGTAGAAATGCAATGTTAATGGACTAGGTTCTGGTGGGAAAGACAAGTCTTGGGTTGTGCTGAGCAGCCCCAAACATACTAATTTGAGAGCTTTTGCAGAAGCTAATCAGGGGCCTTTGGCCAGTAAAGAAGGAGCTCTTTTAGGAGCTTAAGGATTTTGACATTGTTAAAAATACTCAGTGATTTTAGGCCAAAGCTCAAAAACTTCCTGTTACAAGACCAGAAAGAAATTATCTTATCCCAACTATGATTGAAATGGGAAAACATTATTGCCCACGCTAAAAGGTCTACTAATAGGCTAATACCACCAATAGAACCACTTGAATACCAAGATCACTTACTTTTTGTATAAGCTTTTCTCTTTCTTCATACTCCTCTTCTGACATCAACTATAATGAAATATGTTTCTTCATCAAAACATTATAATTTAAAAACATGATTGTTTCTGAGATAATGCTTTTTTAAACAGGGCTTCTGGTATCAATTAAAGGTGCTGTACTCCAGTTTTGAAATCTCTGCTGCTTAGCATTAGCCTTATAAAATAAAATAAGCACATAAAATATTCAGAAATGAGCAAAACTATGAAAGTTATTACACAAAATGTCTTGTAATATTACTGTGGATTTTTTCTTCAAGCCTTTATTTAAGAAAAACACCACTTGTTAAAATCCTCAGCCCCATTACACAACATTTTGTGAAATAAATTAGTCATTTACAAAATGAGCAAGGGACTAGGACCAAGTTTCTCAAATTTAATCAATTTAAAAATAAACCATTTCACAAGAGAGAGTGCATCAAAATTAGTAAGTTTGTAAAATTTTAGTAAGTTTAGGTGAGTAGACACAAAATAGAATTTTTTTATTTGCCTAAAATAAAGAGAATGTATTTTAAGCAAATTGTAAAGTATAAAATAGAAAATATAATATACACCTACTTGCAGAAAGGTTGTCATAGATGATTTGAAAAATACACTTTAGTACTTTAGTACATGTAATTAGCAAATTTAAAAATTAGGAATAAATTATCCGTGATGTCAGAATTGTAAGTGACCGAATAACGGAATCGGCTGATAATGTCCTCGGATGAGAAATGGTCCTCAAAATATCACATATGCCCTCGAAGCTTCTCGGCCAAATGTTCTTTTTTTTTGGACCATTTCTCATCTTTGGACATTATCAGCTGATATCCCAGCTGCCAGAAGGGGTTTATTTACTAAATATTATGCAATTTTCCATAATTTCTAAATAAACCAAACAAAACATTTCCTTTTAAAAAAATATCTCCATCACAAATAATAGTTAAATAATTATTATTAGAAATTGAAGACTTCTGATGAAGAAATTATAAGGAAAATGACAGTAGCAAATATTTTATTCGGTTATTTTATAAACCATTTAACCTTTCAACAGGAAATTCTTGCATTTTGCAAAGAGCAATTTGAAGATGAAGAACTCCCTTCAGTTCAAAGTATTACCGGTTATTAAAATTTAAGGTAGCTCTGGACAGTTGCTACTGCGGATCTTTTGCAAGCAGCCCTGTGCACTCACTTTTATTAAGAACATTTGTGTGTCCATGGGGAGTCTTGGCACTAGTGACTCTACGCTTGAGAGAGTTGAAATTCTACTTTTGGTGAGGAAAAATAATACCTTATTGAACAAAGTTTGCAAATATTTTTATCAGAAAATATTGCATACTGAGTAATGAAAAACCAAAACATGCAAATTAGGTCAATGTTTTCTTTCAATAAAGTCTAAAGGAAATAACTGAAATGGCCGATTTTGGGAATTTGTTTTCAAAGAGTTTCCTTGTTTCTGCTTCTGTAACTTTTCAAATAATTTGGTGATACCTCTTGTTTTTTTCATTTCAATTATTTATAATTTTTTTGGTATGTGAAATAAAAATAATAGCTCTGCTGAATTTTTAACATTTGTACAGCAAGCCGCATATTTTAGGCTGAGCAATCGTGTGTAATTTCAGTTCTAGAATGTATTTAATAAAGCTTATTTTCTAATTATTATAGTTATTATAGTTGAATTTTTTATCTTAAACAGTAGACAGAATTAATATTATGTATCATTTATTATAGTTTTGCTTTTTTGATTTGTTATAATCTCCACAAATCACAAAAAACTTCCAAGTACGTATAATTCGAACAAAATGTGTGCATATAATTAAAAATTCACCCTTATGCCATCTCTTATAACTCAAAAACCAACTCAGTGACCCCCACTTTCTTTTTGTTCTTCTAAAAGAGCAACTCAAAATCTTGAAATGATTTGATTAATTTCATACTCAATTTTTATCTATAAACTTGTATGTGATAGGATGTAATAATAGACTGAATGCATTGATTAGATGCAAGGTGTGCATATGATGGAAATCACAGAACTGTTGAATGGCACCACATTTTTGTGTAGCACCCCACACCCACTTTTGATGATAAATTCCTGAAATACCTTGTTGATTGTGTTGTAGTTTAGTAAATGTTAGTTTGCGTTCATCAAAGGAAAACCTTTATCTGAAGGCACGAGGAGAAACAATATCCAGGGTATGGTTGAACAGAGGAAAATGCCAACATAACTGGGTATTTTTAAGGATATTTCTCAAACATTTCTTCAAATAGAGATCAAGTATGATACCTTGAGAAAGTTCTTAAGACTAGACTGGGGACATATTTAAGTGGCATTTCAGGAATTTATCAACAAAGTGGTTGTGGTTGCCCTACAAAAATTTGGTCCCATTCCACAGTTTGGTGATTTCATACCTATAGTTTATATTCAGGATGAAAATAATAAGTTAGATATAAAGACAGATAGATATTAAAATATAACCAATCAAAAGCAAAGAAAGAAAACACATACATAACACAATTAAATAATAGGCATCTTGAATAGGTTACAAGGTTAACCCTATGTGAAAGCTCCCTTAAATCAAACTTGCCATATGGCAAACTCATGGATAGATATTTTGGAAAATAAGCAAAAAAACTAAATACCCTAGAGGGACTACTTCGAAGCTTGTAAGTCTTGTTAAGAGATTTTGTCTCCTACTGTACCCAATCTTAGCTCAGCGAGATCCAACACTAGACAGACAAGGCAGACAAAGACATAGGAAAACAGAGGGACTGCTCCCAGTCCAAGACTGTTTAATTTTTTTATAATTTAATATACATGCACTGTAACTCTATTTTGACTTTTATATTTTCTTTGACTACTTTTATCAACTATGGGTACCATGATTGTGGTAGGGAAGATGAAACAGTGAACAATGAGAAATAGGCAAGGGTCGCACTTAAGCAAAACTCAAAGATTTGCTCTTGAAAAAATTACAAATCCGTTTTTCTTACAAACTTGAAATCAAATTTATGTTGGCATGTTTTTGGGTCACAATGGTGATAACAAAATTTACAGCTGTGATAGTTATCAATGCCAGATGTAACATGAACCATCAAATTTGGCACCAATTTTTGTAAACAAACAGCAAAAATAACTTGAAGTAGTTATACCATTACTTTAAGGCCTGTTCAAATGAGAATGCAAGTCAATGCAAGTTTGGACTTGTGTCTCGTTTGAACGCCAACTTGCAATGACTTGCTGTAGCCTTGCATCGACTTGCAATAATTTGAACTCGCTCAAATTTCGTATTCATGGCCTGGTTTACCATGGAGTACAATTTACCCACTGTCCCTCCCTCCAAAAGCGTGACAAATTGATCCCTAGGTAACCGGGGAGAGCAGTATAATGTACGAACGGTCCTACCCCTGGACAGGAAAATTGTCAAAATTAAATAGCTATTATAATAATATTACCATTATTACTATTATCACTACTATTATTATTACTGCTATTACTACTACTACTACTATTTCTACTACTATTTCTACTACTATTTCTACTACTATTTCTACTACTATTACCACTATTATTACTATTATTACTATTACTACTACTATTACTACAACTACCACTAGCACTGTCACTATCACTATGACTGACTATTCTTATTACTATTACTATTACTACTACTATTACTACTATTACTACTACTACTACTGGTTCAAAAAAAAATAAACTGGTTCAAAAAAATGAACCAGTTTGAAAAATTCAAACCAGTTTAAAGGAATTCCAAACCAAGAACCATTTCAAACCACAACATATATGGGCAAGAGGTGGGGATTTGAAAAAAACCCTTAAAATTCAAATGTCCCAGGGTGGGGAAGCAGTTCTCAATCAAATAACACTAAAAAATACAAGCCATAAGAAGAAATTGTCAATTGCTGGACAGAGTCTGTGATCAAATTGCCTGCCAGGGGCACATTTTTGCTATTAAATCCCCCCTCGGGACTTATATTGATAAGTGCATAATTTGGTCAGTTGGCAAAGTTTTGGTGGAATTATGATAAATTTAGGGTCACACTAAAATTCACCTCAAGAAGACAGACTTAATTGGATAGGTAAAACAAATTTGACCAAAATTGACCAAGTGCAACCCTTGCCATATATGTGAAATCTTAGCATTATCGGCCAAATAAGGGATTCATTATACAACTGTTTACAGTTTCGTATTTGTCTGACGAAATTGTCTGACTGTTCCTGCAACGATTCTTCTGCAAAAATAATGACGTTGATAAATTGTTACTTACTGAACTTTTTATCTCATCAACATCATTTATCCATCGAGACAGCCAGTTCGCGCTCTTTGCTTTATCAAGCCATATCCTCAGCTTCGTTTTGTCTTGAATTACACCTTCTGTAGATTGCCAACGTCTACACGAGATAACAGGAACAAGCCGGCATTTTGTTTCCTGGTATTTTACTGAAAAATGCCAGGTAGGGAAATTTTAGGAAAATTAAAAAATCACTGTGGATAGCTAGTTCAATAAATTTAAATAAGGAGGACTAAAATAAGGCGAAATATCCTATTAACATGTAAGCTTCTGAAATCTTAACATCTTAAAAAGGAGAGTACAGTACGAACATTAAAGTTATTCTTTTAGTATTACAATACTGTTAGAATTTTATGTAGTATTAACAAACACACACACAGTTACAAACTTGAGCTTACCTACTGAAGTGAAATTTTTTGACAGTCTTGGAAAGAACGATGTAGTTCGACAAGAGAAACTAACTATCCTTCCCACCATAGCCGCCATCTTGAACCGGCCGCACTCTCACCGTGCGGGAGGACTGAGGGAGACCTGAGAAGGTTTTGCTTTGCTCTCGGTAACGATCGGGTAAGGTCCAGTAGAGTCGAGTCGAAAAGCTGATTTAGAATCATCGGGACATCGTCGGAAAATTATCGACTACGAGCATGGTTACTAAGCATAGACTTTTTGCCAACGTATAAGTAGTCTCGCAGCCGTTTTGAGTGTTGTCACGCGAATCAAATAGAAGATTCGAACGCGAATTTTCAAACAAATTTTAGGTAATGGAGTTCCCACATTTAGGACAACAATGTGCATTAAAGACTTGCAAACAATTAGGTAAAGTATTACATTAATCTTGATTTCTATTTCGTTTTAAGCTATGGTATCCTGCGAAACGACCAGAGGGAAAGAATCTCTGGTGGCACGAATGGCCAATCTCACTTCCATACTGCCGAGAGTATCATGTTTCTCAGATAACCGGTTTGTGACAAACTAATTCTGCTAGCAGGGGAAAATCGTCCGATCCACGTCCTGATCAATTAATTATCAATTAAGTTATTTCCCGGCGTGGACAGTCGATGAAATCGATAATCAATGACAATCAATAACAATCGATATCAATCGATCACAATTAATCGATTAATATTGGAAA
>JANTNT010165523.1:7179-20251 GCA_024752375.1 Entacmaea quadricolor
GTTCCAAACCTATAAATAACATTTTGATAATCTTTGTATTTGTTTATTTG
Organism: Entacmaea quadricolor; assembly: GCA_024752375.1. Classification (NCBI taxonomy): domain Eukaryota; kingdom Metazoa; phylum Cnidaria; class Anthozoa; order Actiniaria; family Actiniidae; genus Entacmaea; species Entacmaea quadricolor. The sequence goes on from JANTNT010165523.1 coordinate 7,230, forward strand.
TTTGTTTGTTTGTTTGTTTGTTTGTTTGTTTGTTTGTTTAATTCTATTTTTTCATTTCACTTTTTTATTTCATCTTTCGTCAGTTCATTCGACCGTTTTTTTTTTTGTTCGTTTGTTTTGTTTTGTTTTTTGTTTGTTTTTTTTTTGTTTCTTTGTTTTGTTTTGTTTTTGTTTGTTTTTTTGAGTTTGTTTGATTGATTTTTTCTGTTTTTGTTTTTTATTGTTTTGTTGTTGTTTATATATTTTTTGTTTGATTGAATTTTTTTTGTCAAACCAATAAATAAATAAATAAAAAACCAAAAAACAAAAGTCATATAAATATAGCTCATTTTTCCATGTCGCACCGCCCTCTAGGACCGCCCCCTAGCTTGAACCTCTTAAAGACGTGCATTCATTTGACGACACTATTACAGTTGAGGTGTGTTTGTATTTCAACGAGAACAATGGCAATTATCTCATAAATAAGTTTACGGCCTTCCTTACGTTAAAACGATAAACAAAAATATCATTTAAAGCTTGGTTTACAAACTAAGGAATTGAAGACACCAGAATAGCCTTAATTCGTGTTTTTCATATTGGTCTTTAAAGACAATTGATTGAGTTAAGCTTTAAAATAATCCTCGTATTTTTTATTAAGGCTTGTACAGAAAATTGGCATCTCGCGTTCTCTTTGTCCATTATAACTGAAAATTTACAAACATCAAGCTGGTTTAACTGACATTGACAGCTGACCAACGCATGTTCAAATACTGTTTCTAAATATTTTCCATCGTTAGTTTACCACGTACAATGAGTGTACATAAAAAGCGAGCTGAACAATTGGGTTTCAATCTAGTTCGATATTGGAGAAAGTTTATGACAGTGCACCTTTAAAGCTGACATGGTTATAAAAAAACAAATTTGTTATATTTAAACAGAGCTTAAATACGACGACAATACGACTTTACAACCTTCAAATGAGTTTTAAAAAAACGTTTATGATTTCACTAGCGAAGCAATAAGTTTGTTATGATATTGTCGCTCCATCTTCAAAACTGAATTCACACGTGAAGGAAAAAAGGATTGTCGATCGTACCGTACAATTTTAGGCTAAAAGAGTATTTTTGTATTTTATACAAAGACACAGCTAAAGAATGTAATATCCTTTCTTTAAACGTAGACGAGTGAGGACTTAATTAGAGGTTAGATGCTAACAAGAAACTGTCGAAATATCCAACAACTAGACAGTATTGTGAACTTGGAAACTCAAGTTAAGGCCAAGGAGCAATTTTTCTTCCAACTCGCAACACAACGCTTTTGCGAGACACTTTGCAGAAAAAAATAGCTCGTGTAACATGCCCTCTTTGCAACTCGCAACCCAACGAAAAATTATTGCAAGTTGCAATAAAAGTAGAACAGCAGTCTACTTTTCACAACGTGTCGAGAAAAAATTCTACGTGTGACATGTCAAGCGCGACTTGCAATGTTTTTAATTCGCCATAGTTGCATTGCAAGTTGCGAGAAAAATTGCCTCACGTGTGACATGGCTTTTAAAGTCGAGGCAAAATTGAACTTTTTTCGATTAAATGGTTGCGTCTTGTTCTCCTGCCTCCGTTTTTCTCCTTTAAGTGAATAAGAGAGGTAAAAGACATGACTACGGCCATTTCCGCTACTATTCTTTAAAACCAAGATTATTAAGGAAACACAGGATGTAAACCGTAATATAGTTTTGTTCCACTAAACTATATTCATGCTTTCTAATTAGTGAGACTTTAAGACTATGTCTTAGACCTATTATTTTGATAGAAAGAGAGTAAATATAAATATCCTTACACTTAGTTCGTAAAATATCAATATTCGACCGTGTAGGCGAACTCAACGTCCTCGATATTCAGAACTGATTTTAAAAACTCGACTGAAATCGGCTAAAATAATTAAAAAGGGTTTTAAAAGATATCTCTAGATTAGGCGAGCCGGACACTGAAACTCTTCTGGTCCACTCATATACAAAATTCCAAATGACTCCGGATGTTGTTGTATTTTCTTTCGCCTCAAAGCTTGAAACAGCTGTACATTATGTGCGATAGACTTTTTTTTTTGTTTTGAAAGCCGAGAAGTAATTATATGTAATATCTAATTTATCTATTCCACGTAACGATAATGACATTGTGTTTTATTTTTCTTTCATACACTCTAATTGAAAAGTGCCGCGCGCCTATCTTTTTTGTCATTCAAAAGATTTAAATGTCTATCGTTCCCCGTGAAATATCTCTTCCGAGGAACAAAACAGACATTTAAAAAAAAATCCCTTCGAGATTCCTCACGATGGTTTCCATATCCTAGGTTGCAGTCTAAGGTGTCACGTGACTGGAGGAATAGTTAAGAGACCGGCAGCTGGCTGAGTACGAGGGGATTTGATGAGAGAATGCACCTGCCTCGATTGAAAATAAATACTTCATCAATAACTTTATGAAAGGACATCGAAGGCGCTTGGAATAAAGTGCTTCGAGGCGGATATGAACAACGCCAAACAAATGCGACTCCTACACTTCTTTCTCTTAGTTTAATATATTATATGAGTGTATATATTATTTTGCAAGAGCGTAAAAAACCTTAATCTCTGTTCATCAACAAACATTAACGACTACAAAATGCATTTTTTTCTCTCTGTCTGTCTGTCTCTCTCCTTGTTGAATGATGTTCCTGTCACAACTCGAAACAACGGTCCTGTCAGAGCTAGAAAGACTTAAGAGATATCAAAATTATCTTGTCCGGAAGGCTCTTCACATTGAGAGCGAGGCACGTGCTCCGGAAAAGAACATTTTCCCAAAAAAAACCGTAAACAATTGAGCAGATGTTTGTTGGACTAATTCAGTCGGTCGACCTAAATTGATGGTTTAATGTGTGTTTGAAATCCTAGAGAAAATTAAGCCGAAGAAAACGATAACACAAAAGATTGAACCAGATTTAAAGACGAAAAATGAAGCGAGTTAAGACGGGCACTTAAATTCTAAAGTAAGATATTTCAAATCTTTTTTTTTTTTTTTTTTTTTTTGTATATCTTCTCATGGAAATTTTCTTGACTTTCATTCTGATAAAAGTAATTTCTAAGTCAAATACTAAAGCTTAATTTTGTCGTCGGAGTGAAGCAGTGTGTGATCAGCTGCTCTGAACATCGACATCAGACGTATACAGGTCCGTCAGAACTGAGGCTGGATATGTGATAAGTTACCTAAAAGACAGAGGTTTTATACGAAGTCAGGTCTTGTCCAATACAGGTGCAAGCCGTTCGACTTTACATAACAATAGACAGCATATAAGCGTAAAAGAAAAATTGTTAGCGGGAAAGTTTTCATAATTAATTGAAGTTATGCGAGCGGAAACTGAATCCTACCAAACGAAATTGCTCCTGTTTGGGTATATTTTCACGGCTTAGAGTCGGTAAGTATGCTTGAACTACGGGGATATTCGCTAGTGAAGAGGTTGGCGTGATTTTCACATCGAAGAAGCGAAAGCGAACGCGGAAAAAACTGCTGGTTTCAAATGAGTTCAATTTCTATAAGGACGTCATTGGAGTGGCACGGAGTCGAGGCTATCGTAGTTCACAACTGACTGAGTCAAGGACGGGAGATCTCACGGTCAAACGCTTGTCTGAAGTCTTTGAGCTTTTCTCTCCTCTATCGCCGGATATCAAGTCGTCAAAAATAAGATAGTTTGAGGGCAGGCACATTGACTTGTCGCTCGTCAGTTTATAAGCTCAATGGAAACGAGTAATGGATGATTTCAAATTTGATGTCGGAGACGTGGTTTTAGCCGAGTGGGAAGACAAACTGTTCTACGCTAAAATTCAGAAAATCGACAGTGCTAAATCTTACTGCCATCTTATCTTCGACGATAACTCGGTCGAGGAATGCCCGTTTTCCAAGATTCACAGTGGTTTGTCTTTAATTTCTCATCTTTTAATTTCTTTATTCAATTCAGTTTCCTACACCGGGAAACACGGTATTGCTTAAAATCCGGTCGGTCTGAACGATATGTCTGTTTATGGAATTCATACGAATCTAGCTTTTAAGTAGGAATTGGATGAGTTGAGAAGAGCAGACAAGATTTCATGGATCTACTTGGGACGTGAGACTCTCTATTTTGTCGTAACGTGTCTTTCTTTTCTCCCAGTAACAGAAACAACTGCTGAAATTGTATGTATTATTTGCAAAGACGGATCTTCAGCGCAACCAAACGAAATCGTTCTCTGTGACAAGTGTGGTATAGGTAAGTTTTTGTAAATAAATCTTACTTTTTATTTCGTATCAGCGTTGTAATGAAACGGAATACCCTGCTTGTGATAACGGGGCTCGAAAGCTAGCTGATGTACATGTGTGCTAGATTGGCGATGAAAGAACGCCATTGTGGAATCGCGGCGTAAGAGTTGCAGTGAATCCACCTGTCACAAGAGCTGTTGTTCGAGTTCAGAGACCGGTTCACAGGTAACTACGTGTAAGACCTGAGAAACAATATCACCACAAAGAATAACAAAACTACCATAAAAATCCACGAACTGGGTTTTTGCCTCGCCAGACCATTTCAACTCAATAATGTCTTGCGTTTTGTCTTCAAGGCATTCATCGTCTGAACATCGGTCAACTTTTGCGCCATGTGTTCCCTACATTTCTGATTCGGTAAACCGTAAAAACATGAAATATATATCAAGATTCTAGTGTCCTTAAACATGTCCTACGATGACTCGCTACACGTAAAGTTATTTAAAACCAAGACCAAACCGTAAAGTCAAGGAAGAAAAATAAGATTAGCCTCCGCGTGCTCTTCGTAGCTACAAATGTTTTTTCAAGGAACACAATATTTAAGATTTAAACCGATAAAGACTCCGAATAGCCACACATGTGATAAAACAGATACAAAGATTTGGTTATTTATGCATAGATCGATTTCAGAAATAATAATATTGACGTCGGCAGTGGTGGTAAAGTTTTTTTCTCTCAATTGGTTTTGAGGTTACCATGGAACGAGTTCGGGTAAACCTGTTTTCCGAAATTTTTTCCAAGATGTTCGATTGACAACCACGATGTTTAGAAGGACTTAGAGGACGTCGCAACGATAATTATACTTTTTTATTTCCTTTGGCAACGGGAAATGAGATATATTAATTTGAGAATAATACATACGGGGCTACAGGTTGATGTAAGTGACGTCAAAGTCGGTTCGCTCAACTTAAATATCAGGTTTTCGTTTGGAAGCATGCATGTGTGAATTTTTTAAGAGCTTTTGGTTTCGGAAACCTGAATGTGAATGGAAAGGCTTACAGAGTTCGACCGCCAGGAAGTAAATGCGATTGTAATTGTAATTTTCACTCTTTATGCTTCCTTAGAGATGTGCATGTAGTTTAGAAAGAGAAATAGTGAAGACAAGAAAGTCAGAGGTCACACTTGGTTTATTATACAATTCCAGTTGCAAGTCTTTTTGTTTTTCAAAATTATCCCGGAAGAGTAAATAATTTTTGTAATTTTTTTAACATTGTACAAGATGGTTATCGAGTCTTGTTGCCATTTAGCCGCACGAAGTCACAGTATAGCCTTACTTTATAGCTTATATTAGCGGTGTCGTAAGATGTTTTTAGTTTCCATAGTGGCGAGCAAACGCTCTGGTAACATCCGTTGTTTAATCGACTAGATTGCAATACTAAAATTAAAGCGGCTATTTGTTTAAGATAAACATTCGGTTTTTTCTCAACGCCTGTGGAAACGCGAGGAATGGCAAGAATGACAAGAAGAAGCCCTTAAACTGCAACCTTCTTGTACCGAGTGCACTCAACTTAACTCCGCGACAAAACTTCGATTCATTTTTTTGCTCTCAAAACCGACACCCCGGAGATAAGTTGATTAATCAGGAGAATATCTTAATACAGCCAGAAATTTTAGCACCATACCTCAATAGCAAGCTGTGAAGAGAACAGAATTATTAGACCTCCGATGTGTCACTATGCTTTAAAAAAACACTACTTTGAATTATTAAAAAGAAGAATCTTTTTCATTTCTGAACTTTTTTAAATATTTAATTTTTTTCACGGCTAATCTACCAAGTTTGTACAGTCTGAAAATGTTTGAGCGTTCGAAACTTTTTCGTGTATTTTCTTTTTTAAAGAATGAAAACAAACTTTTTTCCTTTGATGAACCACAACGGGAGGTTTTGCTTTCGAGTCCTTACCCTGAGTTTTAATTGCGATTTGTTGTGCTCTTTCAATGAAGATTTTGTCTTATTTGGCGGTTGACACCCAGTAAGCACTCTAGGCCTGTTGTTCTTGTGTGCGGCTGTTTGCACCTGTTTTGCTATTAACAGAGCGCCAATCTTTTATCTAAATCCCAATCACCTTATATTAAAATTTTAGTACTACCGTTAATTATTAAGATGTGACTAGGACTTTGAATTCAGCCGACAGGTTGGCAGGTTTTGGTTTTTCTTCTCTGCTTGACGATTCTCCTGAACTCTAGCAACTCAAAACTTTCAGCCTTTTGCTTGTGTTCCTCTCTAGCCATGCTTTAATTTTGACAATAAAATACTTTCATTTCAATACGAAAAATAATATCGAACATAGCGAGCAGGTGTTCTCAATCTCCAGAGAACCGATGACTGAAGTTCTCGACGATCCTTGCCACCAATTTTAAAGTTGCTTTCAAATAAAGACATTAAGAATTGTTACGGCCCTTAAGATAAGCCTCCAGTCTAACTTAAGTCAAAATAAAAGTTTATCATTTCAAGATTACTATACGCCTGTTAACTTCGTCAATAAAAGTTGATTTGACGCCAGCCTTGCATTTCCTTATATTTATTATTTTGTAAGCCTCGTGGTTAAGATCAAAAACAATCCCTGATAGGCTTGAATAATTTTACCAGAAACACTCTTAGACTCCCTTAAATAAGTGATTCAAAAGGCAGACAGGACCAAGCATTGTCAGCCAGTTCCAATGCGTTGCCAGGCGATCAACCATGATCTTAAACTTAATGTCATCACAACCGAAATTGAAAGTAATTAGCAAAACCAGGAGTAGAGTTAAAATAAGACCCTCTGAGCTTACTTGGAAACCGTTAACCACTGTGCGAAACTAGCAAAAAAAAAAAAAAAAAAAAAAAAGAGAGAGAGAGAGAGGAAAATAAAAGAAAAATTCCGTGACTATTCCGTTTTCCATTTTTCTTTAGAATTCGCCTTTGACCTTTTTGTTAATAAAAACCATTGTTTAATGGATTTTTTTCTTATAATAGAAACATTTATGAGATTAGAACATTCCATAAACTGCAAAAATAACGAATTTGGTTTGAACATCTAGAGAAATGTTATCAGTTAAGAACGAGGAAGAACACTTTGTTTTCCAACAACCAGTTGTCCACTTTTGCGGCTTTAAGCCTTGGTAGGTTTCTGAGGATTTCCAAACTAGAAAGTGAGACCGTTCTCCAGTACGAGAAATTCTAATCGACTAGGAACAACTGAACAAAGCGCTTGTCGCTCGAGTACACGAAACACCAAAGAGCTTTAAGCCGAGTAACTAAAACAAATACAAGGCGTGATTTATGCTTTGTAATAATAATTTGCTTATTGAAAATGCTTTTCTATATACGGAGAATTTAGTAATAATTTGCTTGAACTAAAGATGACCCAAAAAGAGAAAACTATTGGCCCGGCAGATTGACGTCATAGCTGTAACAAATTTATTTTTAAGTTCTTAATGATGGAAGGCGCCTTATCTCTGTACTCATCATGCAAGTATACGAAGTAATGTTATTTACAAAAATTCACTCTGAGCAAACCAACAATTTTTGCGTCAATGACACTTAAAAAGAGAGCTGGAGGATCGTTAAGATTGTAGTAGACATAAAAATGACAGATACCTGCTTCCGCAGTTCCTAACGTGTGTCCGATGGCGTTGTTAATAGTTGATGAAAGTGGTATTAGGACGTTAAAGTAGGCTGTCGTTCGCCGTTTGACAGTTTTTAGTTTTCATGTTGTGATTGCCTAATCGGTTTTGTGGGATAATAGCTTGGCACTTTACTGCAATGCTATAAACGTCTTATCTAGAAGCGTAGTCGGTCGTAATGCGTTATTCTAGCGTAAGGCTAATGATTTGAAGTCTATTTTGATATCCGTTGTATTAAAACACAACAATGTTCAATCGACGACTGACTATGTGGTAGAGTGCCTCAAGGCAAATAGAGTAGGAATAAAATGAACTCGAAAAAAACCGAAAACTACGATTTTAAATTTTTTATCTTCAACTTTGCTATAGAACTTTAAAAGACCTTTGATTGAGATTTTGAACTAAATTTTCGTATACAATTACCAATCGTTAGAGGTTTGAGGTATTTCCCTTATAATGACGTCACTGTGATTTACCAAAATATCGCTAAGGGGTGGTCAAATATGGATTCTAATTATAAGTGATGGACAAGTAGCCTGAAAAGTGATTTTGGCTGTCTTGCTGTTAATGCTTTTGAGCCGAGACAATTTAGTATCACCACTTATTTCGAACGGAGTAAAATTCTTCGGAGACACATTGGGAACTATGACGACCAATTACTACCCTAAGTGATGGATTAAGAATACGCTACAAAGGTCTTCTAAAAAGGCTAGCGTTTTGAAGCCAAATTGGTCCGCAAACAGCTTCCTGACTCGTGCCGAGAACTGGGGTACACTCAGCTAAGAAGATGTTTCTTTAACAGATCGTAGAAACCATTTACAGAAGGATTTCTTCCGCTAGGTAAGGTAGGACAAAGCAATTGAATTAACTCGTAAACCTTTTATAACAATGAGTGACGCTTGTGGATCGATCTCCTGTGTCTGGAGATACAATCTGCAAAAATCTTCTCCGAAGAACGGAAAAGCGTCAATGCCTTGGTTTTTTTCCGAGTGTTTGAACATTATAAGTGCACAAATAACACTTCAAAATTGAGATTATCTGTAGTTTTGTAATTCATTAAAACTATCTGTTGTAGCTATCATTTTCCCTCTGGTACTCTCTGTGTTTTTCTCTTTCATAAAATGCCACAACGTTCGCATCATCTCTATTCCCTGAACCTGGAGGTGTAAGCTAGCCAAAGACTATTACCCCGGATATATTATTAGATTTTATAATATAGACAACTACTGAATATAAAACAAACGCGCGCTCTGATTGGCTACTCTACTACTAGGCTATCAGCTCATATACAGTGTATAGAGTCTGGAGAGATCAAGAAAATGGCCGAACGCTTCGGTGAACTTTCAGAAAACAAAATACAATCTTTACTTAGGATATTTTTTTATTTCTCATGATCCAGTGGTTGTCTATATTATAAGACAGTTACTCTATTCAATCTCGTCGTACATGGCTGATAGCCAACTCGACGCTACGCGACTTATCAGCTCATGTACGACTCGATTTCGTGGAATAACTGCTAAAAATAAAACAAAAATACATATAATTAAAGATTATAAAAAAGATACTAAAATTTAGTAAGCAATCTAAAGGAGAAACCGTTTTTAGACGCTACTATACTAGATGGATCTTGCTTAGTATATCAACAACTACAGCTTATCGTGCTTCTGTTTTGGGGTTTTTCTTTTAGATGGTTCGTATTTGATTTTTTCAGTCTCTTAAGTTACGGAGAAGTGTCGGAAAGGAGCTTGCAATCTGGCTTATTGTTTATTTTTTTCTTTTTTTTTTTTGAGGGTGTTTGCCCATTTTCAACCATGCGTATGAACTTGATGATATTTTTCACCGACTGCTGACGAGCAACACGTAGAATGAATAATCAATGTCGGACAATTTCAAATCACATTTATCAAACTGGAAAAACCTGTTTGACTTCTTGATCGAAATAATCGAACATGAATGATTTAAGGGGAGAATTATTTTAAGATACAGATTTTCACCTGCATTTCGGTGGCTTTTAAAGCATTCTTTCTTTCAAGGTAGCGTTGCCATTCCATTCTCAATATTATCTTTGCTTTAATCCGAAAACAAGAACGATTCCTAGAGAGACAACCGTCCCATGGCAACAAAGACCAGATAGCTGGTTGCTAAGCAAATTCAGTTACCATGGCAATCCTAGTTACACACGAGTTGAGTGTTTAGTATTAAGTTTGGTTTGTTTTTCTACGCTTACTATCTCGCTCTGAACCGAGCAAATTTCGTCAGATCTCCGCTACGATTTAGAAATATCACCAAAACAAAGACAGAGTAACAAAGGCCAAAACTAATCTAACAAGCGACACTTATGACGTTGAAATAATGTGGTTTATTTGTTTTTCTTTTCTATAGCAAACAATTTTACAGCAGCACATGTTTCTTTTCAAGACAATGGAAGTCACGTGTTCTAACCCTAATGACGTCACTCACAGCTCTTTTTTTTTAATCAAAAAACTCAAATCTAATTCGGCTTAATTTATTGAATATCACCAAATAGAAATTTTTGAATTAATGGTATCTTGATTAGAACTGCAAACATCCGAAATATCTGAGATTAAATTTGTTATTCAAACTAAACCGATGTATTTGTTAAATACAAATTTTGGAGGGAAAAAAAAAACGGTTGCGTTGGTTTTAAAATAAACGAATTTAAGGCACCTTCTAAACAATATATAAAACTTAATGATATTTCCGATCTGATATTCGTTGTTAGAATAAGAAAAAGATAAATAGTATTTTAATAAACCTTAGCGACCTTGTGTGAAAAAAAGGTATGTGTTATTTTTAATCACAAAAGCGATTCTTCTAGCATTTTCTAATTTAGTTCTACCTACGGGAAATGATTTCTATTTTGTAATATTCACAGTATAAGGACGTTAAAAAGAAAGTGAGTGCAGCTCATTAACTGCTTGTGTAGTCTGCATCGCTTCCTTTAGTGTATATCTCTGCTGTAAGTGATTGAAATGAGATTGAGTTGGCCAATAGGATACCAGCTGCTCATATACCAAGCTTTTAATTCCGAGAGCACGGCTTGATACAGATATTAGGTACTGTAGACTTTACCATTTGTAAACAGAGATCCATCTTTACGAGTCTCGATGCCAAACAAACAGTCGTGCCAATATCGCGTTCAGTAGGGAAACTTATATAGGTTCTTTAATTCTAAGATCAACTTGATCCGAATAATGCACTTCTATTAACGCCGTGTACTGAAGAGAATAAATGGGACTTCAAGTATTAAACAAACGGTGTCAGGCGCTTGAGACAAAAATAAAGAAATTGATCCACCAATAAAAGCCTTAAGAAGAAGCCATCAACTTATATCCGGAGACACCGCCATAGTGTGATTATCATGGTGATATGCGGCGACATAGGAATTGAACACTTGAAAGGCTTTCTTGCCCGTCTAAGTCTATGACGTCACAGGAAAAACAGAGATTTGTGTCGGTGCTTCTTCTGACTAAAAAGAAACCATCTAAAATCGTTAGGGGGAAAATGATCAAAGACTCTCTTATTTGACTTGATTTTTCACGTAATTCTCAAGTACTTGGTATTGAGATCATTCCTCCATTAATAAGTTTATGAACAATTGAAGAATCGCATTTAAAGGTAAACTCAGTGCTCTTTTATTGATGGCTTAATTAATTTATTTATTTATTTTGTTGGAATACATGTATTGAATCGATTTTCGTAGCTAGATAGTCAAGTCCCTTGTGTCTTACATTGCTGGTCTATGCTAACTCTCGACTGATTCAAGTATCTTTTTTTTATTTTTTGGATTCGTTGGACATTACAATACGAAATGCAACGGAGCATAACCGTCGCACAGAAACAAAATCGTAAAAATCATGTCATGCCAACGGTAGTCGTTCGACTAATCAGTATCCACTGGGATTTTGGAGTTTTAATCTGCAATTTTGAGTAAAAAAATCACATGAGAATAACTTTTGGGTGAAAATTTATTTTTCCATTTTTTCTTTGGGTGGAAAAAACTTGTTCACCGCTATAACTGGCCACTGTGTAATGATGATGATAATAATATTAATAATAATAATAATAATAATCGACAAGTCACTGAAAAACTCGGAGTTCCCTTTTTCTCTTCTGCGGCTCACGTATTCTAAAATCCACTATTTGCTAGAAACCTTCTCTTAGGTTTGTCCAAAGGAACAGGTGTATGTCTTGCGCATGCGCGCCCCGACCCAGTATTCACTTAATTTTCGAACCGGCACAACCTCTCTCGCTCCCTCTATTTTGGCGGGATTTTTTTTCATGTATCACTCCAAGGACTGTTTCTTTCTTTCTTATTTCCGTTTATTTCAGGGTCTTCGAAAGAACGACGAGTCTTAGAAACTTCACTCAAACGAAGCCTATTTTCAAAAAGTCTGTCAAAGGCTTATAAATACTATTTGTCAGATTTTCGGATAAGCGTATTGCTTGAATAATGTAAAAGAACGCCATAAATAAATGTGCGTTGGAAGTCACCAGTGCGACAGCGTTGTATTGCATATTCTGATCTGTCTTTTAATGATTTTCAATTTTCTCGGCACGACTATTGTTTCTTTTTGTGCTAGCATGAACACAGCACGAACGCTTTTATGACAAGTATGCTCGTCTGATTAAACCAAGTTGAGTTTGAGTCCTTTGTCCGACCTCGATCAGTGCCGAACTCTTGTTTCGGAACGCCTCTAATAGGATGAGATATGTTATCGCTACATTTCCTTTCATTGCTCGCCTAAGTTCCTAAGTTTCCTCATTGCCGAAAGCTCGCTTGAATACTTTCAAAGCCGGCCTCCTATGTCTCGCTATTGAGTCAACATAACATTTCTTTTCCTTCCTCGACTTATCTTTTTACAAGAACAATATAGTCTTATCTTTTAGCCTGCTTCCTGTTGGAATATTTCTAATACACCTGAGAGCTTCCGCAGTTAAAGTGGACTGTAATACTCTCATGTTTTCTATTGTTCATCTTTTCCTTTTCTTTTTTCTTTCTCTCTCTTTCTTTCTTTCTCTTTCTTTCTTTCTTTCTCTTTCTTTCTTTCTTTCTTTCTTTCTTTCTTTCTTTCTTTCTTTCTTTCTTTCTTTCTTTCT
>JANTNT010165524.1:0-10187 GCA_024752375.1 Entacmaea quadricolor
CATACATACATACATACATACATACATACATACATACATACATACATACATACATACATACATACATACATACAAAAGGTTGAATACTGAATACTGCATACTGAATAGTTTATTCCAAGACCGAAGGGCATTGTGTCTCTCGTTAAGTTGAAATAAAAAGTAAATACACAGGGATTTACCCTTTATATGTAATTACCGCATTATATCCTTCTCACAAGCCAGCATCTTTGTCAGGTACTCGAATGACGGTTTTGGCGAGAAATTTTTCCCTCGAATTTTTAGACGACAAAATGTCCTATTCCAGAGAAAAAAGGTTGAGAGAGTTACTGAATTCCCTTTCAGACTCCGAGTTTGTTGAATTGGTTTTACAAAGAAAACGTAAACTCCAAGCGCGCAAAGAAGTCTGTGAGGTTTTAAATAATTGTGCTGCTGTTCTCTGATTGGCTAATTTTAGACGATCAGATCACCTGGTGACTTGCATGTACGATCAATCTGAACTCATTTCGATTAAAAGTACCGTCGTTTTCTCCCTTGTTGCTTGACAAACGCTTGGGTAATTGAATGCTCTGTTATGCTAATGATACGATCGCAAATGTTTAAAAACCCCTAATCAAAACTAATCCACACTATACCGTATCGGCAACGACTTATCTCTCCAAACTTGCCTTCTAGATGAAGTAAGCGCCCAAAATAAAACACTAAATTGCGAGATTCTGGTCCATTTTCGAACAATTCGACTGACTTTGACTCTTGATATTTTTCCATCTGCAGCGCCTGTGATTGAAATAATTATCTGCAACACACTAGAGGTCGGTAAACTCTTTGCTTCTCAGCATTTCGGTAACTGAATGTAATTTTGAAGAACGAGATCGCCAGCCAAATATTTCACGTCTACATAAAATCATTCGATCCGCCATGAAAATGATTTTCAAGCAAAAAATAATCGCATGCGCAGACAAATTCACTATATGCTTAAGAGGTACACAAACATGGCCGCCAATGTTATTTGATTCTCCAGGGATATCGAGTGAAATCGATCTATAAAAACTTTCTTTAAGAAAAAATTGCAATAAAATTAAAATGAAGATCGCGCTAGAGTGGTTTTTATAAACTCGTGAAATACACTTTAGCGTAATACGCATTATTACACTCAAATTCTTTTGATTTCTATTGTATTTATCTGGCTATTAAACTTTAATTAGAACACTTTGTTTCACGGGTCGATGAAAACCACTGTAACCGTTGGTGAAAATTATACTCAAAGTAGGTTGAATTTAGTTGTTGTCACACTTACACTTAGCGACACAATGAGAGGTCTGTATTTGCGGTTGATGGTGAGAATAAGTTTTTTAGTCATTAGTTTAGAGTTATTGCTTAATTGGTGTTAATGTAATTTTATACTAATTGCTTTTCTTTATCATAAAAAGGTAAATTTTGTGCGGTAGATCACATAATGCGATTTTATATTTACATTTCTTAAATGATAATAAACGTTAACGTTCTTGGTATACATCAATAAAAGATGTAATAGTTAATAATAATATACCTATTTATGGATACGGGTTCACTCTGTATATTTGCTAAGAATTTTTTTAATTGAAAATCAAGAATTTTCCTGTCACTTATTTTGCTATATCTCTATAAATTGAAATGAATGTGTCATTCTGATTTTTTTCTTTGATAAAAACTGAATTTTTTTTTTTTTTTGACAAGATGAATTTTAGCATTGAATTATTAAACTTTTCATCATTTTTTTTTTTGCGATATTTTCCAATTCAGATTAATTAAAAATATATATGTTACCATTATCAATGCCTAACAGCATAGTATTTTTCATTATCTTTAGATAAAATTTTATCAATAAAATTTGCTATAATATTATTAAGCTATATATTATACTATAAGACTGTCAGGCCGCATCTTAAATATTAAAAGTCACGTGATATCATTTTTAGGTGAACGTTTCTCATTATATCCCGTTGAAGCCCGAAATTTTTTCGGGTATTTCCATTTATCACAATCGCTTAGATTGTGTGTATTTCACTGCGATGATCATCATTTACAACAACTATTATATCAAAGGTAGTACTATGGAATGAGTTTGCTATAAGTATTATATTCAGATATACAATTAATGTAAAATGAACACGAAAAGAAAGGGAGGAAGGAAGAAAAAAAGGAAGAAAGAAATACGCCCGATTACTAACAGTAACAGCAATAGTCACAAGACACGTTCAAGTACTGGTTGTATTGACGAGAGATCTAACTAACACAAGTCAATACAATCATCTTGCTAGGTATTGAGGCAGCCTAGGACAACAAAGACTGATGTCACCTGAGACGTTTTTCCCACCAATTTACCTAAAACTGTCTTTATAAAACATTAAAATACTTAAACTAGACTTATACACTTGATATTTTAGATGATTTGTTTTGTCAGCTCCAGTTGCAATTTCGGATGAAATTCGAGATTTTAAATCACGACGCGAGAAAGGTTACAACATTGTTAACATTTTATACAACAATTAGCATGAAAATATTAAATAAAACCTTTGTATGTGTCGCATGTTTAGAATGTTTATACAACAAAAGTTCGGGATTATCGAAATAAAATGTTTTGAGGAAAAAGAAAATGAAAAATGAAAAAAAAAGAGAAAAATTTTGAATCGATCTCTGGCAACTCAAAAATTAGATTTCATTATTTATCACTGAAATTTTAAAAAATGAAATAAAACGAAAAAAGGAATATTTGATTAAAGTAACTAATTCTATAAGATTTATGCCTGAAATTTCAAAAACTTTTGAATAATGTAACTGATAAAACTGAAAGGGAAAATAGAATGAAAGAAAGGAGTATAAAAATAAAAGAAAATCTGCCGTGATTTCAAAATGACAAAGCCTGACAATTCAAGAATAATTCATATTAAATCGAATTGATAAATTAAAGTTAATTATAAGTGATCTTACCATGAATACCTCCGATGTGAGGCAATAAAGGGCGGGAATTCTCTTAGCAATATTTTTTGAAACGAACCAAAGCCAATGTCGTACGGTGACTCGAAGACCTACGAGGATAGACTTGACCTAGCCGCGCTAGTTGAGATTCATCAGAAATCTGATTTAAAATGACTCGAATCAACATCCCTATTTACTTAATGGCAATAAGAATGGCCATGTCCATCAAAAGAAACTACACTCCATCTTCTGTTTGCAATATTGAGTAACTATTAATTTCTTTTATTCTAAGACACTTTCGGCACTGAGAATTATACGAAAATAGAGGCTTTAACACATATCTAGATGTTTGTTTTTAATTTTTTTCTTTTTTTTTTTTTTTTTTTTCCCTTCTTATTCAGGAATATAACTTTAAAAAGATTTTTTCTGCTTTTTCCATTGCTTTTATTTCTGCACCTGTTTACTCGGGGAAAATGATCAGAATAGTTTTTTCTGTACTTCTCGTGCGTGCTTTGTATTCGCTTTTCATTTCAGTGGCCCGATCATTAGTGATAGACATAAATTCAACCTAAAGGAAAAGAAAGAAAAATGGAAAAAATGTGGAAAATGGGATTGGAGTTGAAAATGAAGAGGCGTCAAAATACTAATCTATTTGTGAAATAACATCTTATCGTGAACCTACAAACCATCCTGGATGAGAAACATAACAT
The DNA here is from genome assembly GCA_024752375.1 of Entacmaea quadricolor. Lineage (NCBI taxonomy): Eukaryota > Metazoa > Cnidaria > Anthozoa > Actiniaria > Actiniidae > Entacmaea > Entacmaea quadricolor. The sequence continues at coordinate 3,666 of JANTNT010165524.1, forward strand.
TATGAACAATACTTCACGACATGTGCATTTCATCCAAAATTTTAAAAAGAAACTAAAATTGTTATCGTATATAACATATATCAATATTTTTATGATTTTTTCTTACTGAATCAACAGAATTTTGTCTGCGAATTTTTGACAAACTGAAAATATTAAATACTGACCAAGGAAGATATTTTCTTTCCGTATACGTATTTTGTTTTTGATTTGAAAAGCTCCAGTCTGTGTATTTTTTTTTTTTTTTTTTTTTTTTTTTTCACTTTTTTTATGGAAGTTAATGAAAATAGATTTAATTTCCTTTAGAATCTGGACTTGTTTCTTCAGTACTATCTAAATAAATTATTCTAAATAGCTAATTAATCAAGGAAGGAAAAAATAGGTTTATTTTAAAAGAAAAGAATCAACAGTGCTTGATATTTCTCGAAAAGAGTTGAAAGGATTGTTTTTAGTTCACGCAGGTTTTGTCCGCTTGATTCTAAACGACTTTTCTCACTGATGTCAATAACCGCGTGTTTCCTGTTGATTTTTGTGATCTGACTATTTCTGAATACATTTCCTGCTACGATTAATAAACATGCCAAAAGCCAAGTAATTTTTTATTCTTAATCAGATAGTATATTTCTGTAAAGTAGTTTAAAAGCCATGTAAAAATCCTATTTGAAGCAGATAGTTCGACGATCTGGTAGCAAAAAATATGCTTTAAAACCATCAAAAATTATCATCACACACTTGCATTAAGTTTTATTATTAATAGAGGAATTTATTCAGAGTAAACACATAAATAAGTGAGCGGTTTCACTTGAATTGCTCCTCTTTGAATCCACTTTCAAAGGCATCCTGTGTAAAAGAGCTTCGTGCTCTCGATTAATAAATATTGTTTTGAGTCTAGTCGTGATCCTGGTTGTGATCTTTTTTCTCTGATATAATTAAGGGACTAGTCGATGGTTACAGGGGGGGTGGTTGAAGAAAAAATTGAAGACGCATTTTATCACCCTACAAAAACATTAGCCGGTTCCCTTTTGAAAACACAACCCTCCCCTATAATCAATGACGAGTTTCCAAGCTACCATAAGTTGAAGTAATAGAAACTCCTTTATTTAATTTTCGATCTGGATTGATAATGGATTATTTTTTTAATATTATAAAACTTACGCATGCGCAGTGCCAAATTAGTGTACCCTCTACTCTCAATAACAGGGTGAGCACTTGTTTCCATAGCTCAAAGTGCCCTTGATCGAGAGAGGACTGGAATCGATTAGGGTTGGGGTTAGGACTGGAAATGAAAAGGGCACTTTGGGCTATGGAAACAAGTACTTACCCAATAACAAGCGCGAAAGCAAATACTCAAGCGGCCTCCGCAGTGTCAAAGAAATATGGATCGAAGGCTCACTTTGTTGCCATTCTACTTCTCGCCTCTACGGATTGAAGTTTTGATCAAATGACTTCCGTTCATTATATCATTTTTACTGAGGAGAAAGGACAAAGGAGAAATGTGAACCTGTGACTAGAAATGCAATATGGGAGCCATAATCCCATTAAAATCCCATTTAGAAACAACCAAGCATTTAGAAACAGCAATTAAATCTAATTTTGACCAATATCGAAAAAATGAAACAAAAAACGAAGCGGGGTTCTAAAAAAATTTGGAATATCTGCTCAATGCGTATATAGTAAAATCATTTGGTTTTCTTAGACAGATTATTATTTAAGGGTCGAGTCGAGAGTTTTTATAGTCATGTAATTGTAACACTTTTAAAAATCGGTTTAAAATATGATTGGAAAAAGTTTCAAAACCTTCAAATCTGATAATAGTGTAATAATACTGCTTGCAATTAAAAAACGCAAGATACAGTACCGCATTATATTACCGCATTATGTTAAGAACAAATTTACCTTATGGGATACATTGCTGCTTTATCCTTTCAAACAATATCTTGAATATATCTACTCTAGTATTTCGTTCACTGTATTTTGAGGCATATTTTTTTAGGATCTGCCTAGAGCTAAAAAGTGAAGCTTGGTCCTGTGTTGTGTTTATCCTCCCAGAAAAGCACTCGAAAATCGACCGAGTGGAAACTTGTTCAATTTTCTAGACAACTTGTAATTAGATTCACAGTAAAAATGAGGGAAATGACGTCACGAGACAAGGAGCCCTTGGTTTGTCCCTCAAGTGACCCTTGTAGGTGTTTACGGATATAAATAAAGATCTTCAATGTTGCCTTGTACTATAAAACAGATAAATTTAATAACTAAATTATCGGGGTTTTTCCCCCGAAGTGGATATTCGTTATTTTTAAAACTGTAAAAATAAAAAATGTAGAAATTCGATCCAGCTAATCATACTATAGTGGGTGCTTACATAGCGCGTTTCACATGTCTCAATACGCTTCACAGTTCAGTGTCATCAGTGGAGGACTTTGCGGGCTGCATTACAAGGCGCCATTGGCAGCCACGCAGCTTACAATCATGAGAAGATAATTAGTAGTTAGTATGTTATGCCATACTAAGCGCATTTGGCTGGATTTTTCGTGCCCAGCTATCTGGTTTAAGCTCTTTTTAAGTGATATAAAGTCAAAACAATTTTATAAAGTAGAAAGTCGTCGACGGGCGATCAATGAGCCGCGAAAAATGAATTCATTTTGCAACAATTCTAAATTTGAATCTACAGATTAACCTTTTGCCTTACAAGGGCTGGCAATTTGAAACGCTAAACTCGTCCATAATAACCATTTTCAGCTTCGGGTAAATATCTATTACTTGGAAGTTTTATTATACGTGAGTAACAAATGGGAAAATTCACACAAAAAAACAGTGGGAGGTGAGGGAGGGTGCACTGATAAAAAAGGAGGCGTCCATAAACGTTTAGTATGTGGGGAGGGGGAGTACCTAAATGAAAAATAAATATTTGAAAACCTTGAAAGATGAGCTAAAAATTTCAGTTTTCTCGTTAAAAAAGCGTTTGTAACAAAGCTTACGGTTCTCAAAAAGGCTCGTTCTCGTTGGCTTTTCGTAAAAACGAATATTTCCTTTTCAAGCTCATGATTTGTTTTCCAGGGGAGGAGGGGGAAGGAATCAGTTGAAGTGTTCTCAATAATGAATTAGCCTGACACATCAACTTTTTATAAGAAGGGAGGGGGGAAGTGGAGTGCCCTCTGGCGAGCGACGAAACTCATTAGATCAGTTAGGGGGGGGAGAGGTTGGTGCATGGCTACAGTCCTGGGTGCTAGTTTTCGGACCCCAGCGGCTGATTTGTCCTGTTTTGGGGAACGACACTTTCAAGCCGACTTCGTGCGAAAAATTCAGCAAAGATTTGTGAAAACACGATTTGAAACTATTGCTTTATATACTTTATTTATCCTCAGATCTTGAATGAAGCTGATTAGGTCTTAAGCAATTAAACTTACTAATATGCTCGAAGGAATTGGAGCCCTTCTCGGGAATGCCCTTTTCAAACACGCGCTGGCACAAATGCAAAACATTAACAAATGAAAAGAAAACCTAACTCACTCACTTGCTTGGACTGGATTCATTAAACTCATATTCGTCGATTAAAACCAATTTGTAAGAAAAACGCGTGAACAGCTCAATTATTAGCGATTGAGAGCAAATAATTTCACAACAGGTAGTTTCTTAGATCTACAAACCTGATTTCTTCTGTAAATAGAGACAGAATTAATTCACCTTTCAAAACACAATGGCCAAATAAATCCCAAAAGATAATTCAATAGCAATAGAATGAAACGTATCGTAGTAGTACTCGCATTTTAAAGATACTCCGAGTTCGCTTTAAGGCCGCTACACACGAGGGAGCTTGCTCCTGCAACACGCTCCAGCAACATGCTCCCGGAGCAAAGTTCCCTCGTCTGTACCAATGATTTCTTGCGAAAAAAATTGTTGCGCAACAAAATTTTTGCTCCCGGTTTTTGCTCCATTGAATCAAACTGGTTAAATATGAGGGAGCAAACTCCAGGAGCAAATCTGTTAGAGTAGCGTGTTTCAGGAGCAAGCTCCCTCGTGTGTACCAACAAGGTAAAATGACCCAGGAGCGTGTTGCAGGAGCAAGCTCCCTCGTGTGTATCGGCCTTTAGTTTCGCGAGCAACAGTTTTGACAAAGAGATGAATTGGGATGGCAAGCGAAACTAAATATTACATCTTGAAGTGTTCTAACTTTTGAGTCTAAAAACAAAGCGAAGAATACAACGTAGTAACAATATTAAATCGAACATACCTGAGAAGAAACCTTGGATGCCTGTTTGACCCTACTTAATTGCATGAAATCTCTTTTAACTTACACCGAGGGAAACGAGAACAGCAGATCAGGAACAACAGTCTAAGTACTCGAATGAAAGATTAGTTCTTAAGACCTGTGGGATTCTAATAAAGTAATCATCTATTGTAATCTTTCATTCCAGACTTATTCAATTTCGCCGATTGATTACCGAGTACCAGTTCGCTGGATTGGTATGTGATTCGATCACAACACTCGGCTGGGTTCCTACCCTACAGTGTTTACCCTTCTAGATTTTCATCAACCAATCTTGTGACATTTTGTTTAGTTGCTTTTAATCAAACAGAACTCAAAGAAGTAATTCAAAAACCATGAAAGCCAAATTTCCATTGAATCTCCGGACTTATATTAAATGAATTCAATGCTCTTTTAAACTGGGTACTTGTGATTCCAACAGACTTAGACTGAGTTTCGATGAAGTAGCTCAAGGCTTAATTGAATTTAATCCTTGCCATAAAGAAAAGGCCGCTCAACCATCACCCCTCGTGCAAATCGCTAATCATTTTTCTCTGGATTTAATTAAGTTATCATTATAACGGTACCGCTCCTGTCAATAATGCTGTACAGGCGAGATACGATATGAATGACTTCAATACATTAAATTAGATGCTTTATAACGACCTCTGGACATCATTTTGTCGTTGATAACAAAATGAAAAGGTTGGATGTTATCGAGAACAAATGACTGCTTTTCAAACCAATGTTTACCATTTCACATCTAGAGCTGGATGGTATTGCTGATCCGAAAAGCCAGCTGCCAAGTAGGCGTATAAACAAGAGACCAAAAACTGGGATCCTGTCCCTTACGATCCCTTGGCGTAAACCAACGTTTACTAGTATTGCGATTTCTCGAGGGGAGGGGAGGGGAGGGGAGGTAATGTTATTTAGAGTTTACTATAAAATTCGATAATCCTGATAAAAATGATTTTTAAATAACAAGAAAATAATTTGAAAAAGCTTTTTTGATAACTGCTAATGTTTTGTCTAGTGAAATAGTAAGAAACATCCGAATAGCTAAAAAAAAACGCATTTATATCTGATTTATATCAGTTTCTATGTAGATTTTTAAAAACGTCTTGTTATTAGTCCTACACTTATAGACGGATTGTCGACTTTATGATATCGAGTAATGAAAGCTTAACATTATACATGTAGTTTTTAATACTTTAAACAAGAACAAAGCTTACTAAAAGAACCAGATTAATAACATATTCCTGATACAAACAGTACAACTATCGGAAACTAAAGACAATTATACAAAACGAGATCAAAACTTGAGTATTCCCAGTCCATGTCTGTAGATAGGATCTAACTGACTATTAAAATACATTTTCTCAGTTGGTATATAGATCATGTATATAATATTAGAACTTGTAGTATAAATGATACGAAATAAAGGTCAGAAAAATCATGCCTAACGGTGTAGATATTGATTCGCCACGGCGAAGAAAAAATTAAACATTTCGATTAGCAAACAAAGATAGCACAACTCAATCTAGAGTTCATCGCAGAGTTGTTTCGCAGCAAATGTAGATGAAACGAAGGATACTTATAAGAACGAAGAATGTTAATTATGTTTGTAAAACTATTGTAATTTCGTATTTTGTGTTCATTATTAAAGAGTGCATCAATTCTATCGAGATGAATTTCCTGCTTTCTCGCACACAAACAGAATTTGAAAGCCTAATACAATATTATTTTATATGCCTTTATTATTGAAAATATTCTCAGAATAAATCAGTGTATACTTTAAAGAAGGAAACTTGGTAAAGATTTAAAATGTTTTTGAAGGAAATTTACCGTTTTGAAAGCTTGGAACAATTCGACAACAACGAATTTACACTCGCAAAATATGTAAACTTAACTATTCTAGATGAATAATATCGATTAAATATTGAAATATTTCTTACCTGAAGTCGAGAAAAGTAAACTTTCAACCTTTCAAGTGTTTTCCGCTTCCATTAATTCAGCCTTGCAGAAATGGTATAATTTCGAGCTGTTAAAGAAAGAATCAACTTTTTAGTGAAAAACTTCGCATCAAGAAAAGCGACCACTGTGTTATCTTTACAGTCAAAGGTGTGAACTGACCAATCAGATTGTTAGGATTTAAAAAGATTGACAGAAGCGCTCGTTGCTATTCACGCCAATTATTCGCGCCTAAAGGCTGGTTCACACTGTGACATAAGCATAAGCATAAGCGTTTGTACTTTGCCGCTGTGCTGTTATTTACGCCC
>JANTNT010165746.1:0-10183 GCA_024752375.1 Entacmaea quadricolor
GTTAAAATGTGGATAACTTTTAAGCAATGAAGTTTGCCTGGTCCTGTCATTATCAAGTCTCCTGGTTTTGTCTTCTTCCTTCTGCTTTCAGCCACAGCTTCTTTTTCTATACTAGATCCTCCCATTTGGACGAGCGATGCGGGTAACCCATACAAGAAACTAAGATATTCATCAATCGAGTTAATGATGACGTCAACGTGTTCTTGAGTAATGTCTCCTTGTTGAACCGACAATTGAAAACCCTTCTTGGTTAGGATCTTAAGACACATATCATTGCTAACAGAAAGGTCTTTGTTAAGAGGACAAAGAGGACTCTTCGGGTCATTAGGATTTTCTAATTGGTCTCCTCCCTCTATTTCATGAACCCACGAAGCCAGGTGGGTAACGGTAGCACCAGCACCTTCTCCATTATCTAGAACAGGGCGTGCAATGGTTTTACGAGCTTTACGAAATGGATTATCAATCTTCAGTTCCTTACATACGTCTTTAATGGCTAATCTTACATCAGAATCTTCACCGTAAAACAACCATGTATCGGGTTCCTCCAGCTTTTGAATGACTACCGGTGTTTCTTGTAAGACTTCTTTCACTGCCTCATCAGCACTCAAGTAGAGCGAACCGTAACCTGGCTTGAGAACCAATTCTTTTGACATCATGTTACCATCCGTGATTTCTCTGTACAGCTTTATATACTCCTCACATGCATCATCATATTTTGGCTGTGAACACCTGGCCGTAGGGTAGATACCCACTTTAGATCCGTTTTCAGCTCCACAAATTTTCACAGAGAATTCTGACTCAATAGCTTCTATTCTCTTTTTATACTTCTGGACAGTAAAGAAAAACTCCAAGATAATAGGTACAGTCTGGAAGAGCTTGAAATCTATTTCTTCAGTGCTTTCTTCGTCTGTTGACATCTGTTGATATAATAATAAATTCTTGATAACGCTAACATGGAAGTCTATGTACTTGAAAAGGTATAAGCCGCTGACATCCAAAAGCAAAAAAAAAAAAAAAAAAAAAAAAAGTTTGCCTCAGGTAACGTAACTTTTTCTTTAAACTGCAAAACAGTCTTTAGCTTCGCAAAACTCCGTCGAGAAAAACGTACGTCGAATATATGACTTTGGTCTAGGGGGACTGAGGCGAGGTAGGGAGACGCGGTGAAAGTAGGGACTGTAACTTTCACGTACTTTAAATCCGCTCTGAAAAATAGGCAACTACGAAACATTTTTTTCTTGGTCTAACAAAGGCAACTGAAACACCGATAACTTCTTGGAAAAATGATAAAAAATTGAAATTAAAGCAAAATCCTGTAGAAAAAAAATTTAAAAGACTATAACACTAAGCACTAAGACCAATAATAGGCTATAAATTATGGAAAACATTGCTAGCGCATTGCTTCTCACCGCTGAGGTTCAGAGTTCAACTCCTGAGCTCAGGACTCTTGTGGGTAGAGTTGTTTGTTGGTTTTCTCATTTCTTTCAAAGGCTTTTCTTCAGGTTCTGTGGTTTTTATCCCTCCACAAAAATCAATTTGCTAAGTTCAATTCAATCTGTGAAGTTAGCTGTATCCCGTTTTTAATCAACCTTGTGGTTGTTTCCGGGTTCGATAAGGAATAATAAGTACTTATTATTATTATTATTATTATTATTATTATTATTATTATTATTATTATTATTATTATTATTATTATTATTATTATTATCATTATTATCATCATTATCATCATTATCATCATTATCATCATTATCATCATTATCATCATTACTGTTATTACTGAACGAGAATACATATATATATTTATTATTTATTCAACCATTATTTAAATGTATATGTATTCTCGTTCAGTAATAACAGTATGGATGGATGGTTGGGGCCTCTCTCTCATATCACTATAATGTGATATATATATAATGTGACAGCGTGATGCTGTTTAGGCCATTATATATTCGTCAATTACTGTCGTGACTGCGTGATGCAGTTCCAATAAAAACCCACATATTACCCAGCTCACCATAGAGGCTCCAATAGCTCAGTGGTTAGAGTATCCGACTAGAAACTGGAGGGTCGTGGGTTCGAATCCTACTTGGGGCTCTGATTTTTCAGAGCTCCTTTTGGGTTTTATTCAACCAGGTTATTTAAATATTAATATGCTGATGATGATGTAAAAAAAAATCACTGCTTTTCAATACGCAGGTTTTTAAATATACGACATAAAACACCAGCCATTTTCTAATTCTTTGATTTGCTATGAAAATGCCAGGCTCCAGCAAGGTGCTGGAATTTCCAAACAAAGTTTTTGTTTTCCCCTTGTATGAAAAATGTAGAGCTTTCGGTTGAAATTTTAGACATCTTTAACAGTAATTAATGCATGGCGCAGAATGGCCATTGTTTTAGGGAACACTTTTTAGTTTTTGAAAAATATTAAAAATTCAGTGTATCAGAATCTGCGCTTTAACTGGCTATCGATATTTTCGCTTTGGATATCTAATTTACGGGTTAATCCAGACCGAGTAATGGTGTGCAATGCGGCACAAATGAAGTTTATATTACTAGTGAAAAGCTAAGAAAAGAAAACAAAATTTACTCTGTAGGTCAATAAGAATAAGAAGTCGGTAAAAAGCAGTCCTATGTACACACAGTTTTAACTGGACACAGGCACGACTATTTATTAGTTGACTCCACGTTCAGTATTGTTTTACTAGTGAATTAACTCTGAATTAACTGCTAGACTGAAGGTGAAAGTATATCTTTTACTTTCTGACTCGGTATTCCTTTACTTAAAATCTTCATTCCCCTAAAATGCCTATGAAAACTTATTCATCCGTCATTCCATTTTTGTCTTTTCCGCACTCTGGCTCTGTTCCTTTGATTGCTTGTATTTAGGATCCTTCGAGTAAAGTTATAAGAGTAAGTGCGGAGGAGTCTGGGGATACTCTGATTGCAAAGTAGCAGTAACTATCATATAAATTTAGGCTCAATCTGTTAGACTAGTTAGCATTATCTTGACTTCAGCCATATGGTTGTTTCAGAGTCTAACCGAAAAGTGACCAAGGACATACTACAGTTTACAGTTGTATCAATACTATGTCTATAATTAATTTGTTAAATACTTTCACAGAAAGTGATTATTAATTTCTATATGTCGTCTGAGCATAAAACGTAAATAAATCAAAACTTACTAAAATTGAGCAGTATGTAAATTCAAAAATAAATATATTGTATTGTGTAAAAGTGTAAAACGTATGGCCAGACAATTTATATATAAAGGTAAAAATAAAAGGATGATGTAACCACAAAAAAAGGACATAAGTTACATCATTCATTTGTAAAAAATAATAATAAATGAAGTAACACAAAACAAAAGAGTGATGCAACAAATAAACCAAATAAGGCAAAAATAGAGAGTTGCAGCAGTCTTTTCTTAGGCAAAAAGGTAATCATAATTAGAAAAATGGATTCTAATTCCAATTGGATGACGTATTCGTGTGCATTTTATGGCGTGTTTGGTCGTATCGGAAGTTCAATCCCTGATTGGATGCACACTGCACTTACTTTTTGCTTGTACGCTCGTACCGTAACTTCGTGTTCTGATTTGATGTGCACTTGCTCGTATCGTAAGTTCGAGCTCTGATTGGATGTGGTTTACGTATCGCGCGTACGGTCGTATCGTAAGTTTGTTCTCTGATTGGATAAAGTTATCGTATCGTGTTCTTGAACGTGTCGTAAATTCGTGCTCTGATTGGATGATTCGTGATGCAAAAAGATCGTGACACATTACACTTTTGTGACACTCTTCAAGAAATCTGAGCAATTTTTAGTAAATTGAATGCAGGTAAACCGTTTTTTGTATACTAATCAGGGGCGGATCCAGGGGAGGTGAAAGGGGTGACTTTTCACCCCCACTTTTTTGTAGAAAACCCCATAAAAACCACTCAAATTTGATTTATTCACTACCCTTTTCCGTAGAATCTTGAAAGAAATTCCCCCCTAAAACAAATTCAGGATCCGCCCCTGCTGATATATTAAAATAATAAATGATTTTTGAGCCTTAATTTAGAAAATTTTCGCTTCTTATGAAATTTAAACCGTATGTTTTACAAATTGAAGCCAGCTTGTTGTTAAACGTGAAACACATCAATGGTTTCCTTAAACGAATGCTTAAATTTAATTGGCTAGAATTTGACAGACATTTTATTTATTTTTTATTTATTCACAGCTTCCAGGTTCGGTCGTTACAAATTACCGAGACTCGAGTAAAGATTTTGTAAATCATGATAACAAATATGATTGAAAATATCCAAAACAAACTGATCTGTTCTAAATTAAGTGGAAAAACAAAGTCCAGTGAGTTTTATTGTCTCAAAAATCAATTGGTTTCTTACAAACTGGTTCACTTGTTTGAGCCATGTGGTTTGACTTGTCCTTGTGCTATCTGTAAGTTCACTGAGCATTTCTTAAAGTTGGGTCAAAGGAACACGGCTTCTTCAACTTCATATAGGGAGCTTAACCTATTTGAAACCTGACTGGAACTAATAACGGCTGTTTGACTGACCCTGCTGTTTATATTTTGGTTTGTACTTGTGGCTTTCAAGCGATTCGAACAAAGCAAGCGACATTCTTTGTCATGATCTGATCTGCTGATTACTAGATGACTTTACAGGTTAGTTCTAGGGTATGATCTTCAAGTTCTTTATTTTTTCTTTTTCTTTTTACCGTCATAAAACGTATTCTAGAAATTTAAATTATATTATGCTGTTTGCCATTAAGCTTATCTCGGCTGGGCCGTAACCGTATCGTAAGTCGTATCGTGTTCTTTCCCACTCACACGAAAACCGCTCTAAGCCTCTCGAGACAAGAGCTTAGCTTCTGTATTGTCTGAATTCATAATTTGCTCAATACAAATAAAATTATAATCACTTAACTGATGAGAACTACTAATCACGACACCTCTTATCAAGGAAATCTTTTGAAGAGCAATCTGTGCAACGCGCTGTACCATAAACACTCGATAAATTTTTGACATCTTTTTGACAACTCTTTGACAACTTTGATTCCTATTTTTACCGCTAAACCAATCAGCTATGAGCGGTCTACTTTGATTATTCGATGGGCGGAAGAGGTATGAATACGATATAACGATGTAAACCGTCAAAGCCCGTCTGGGAACTGTATAAATGTCTAGTCGACGACAAAATAAAACGAGCCGACTCTATCTAAAATAGACCAATCTAAATTTGATTGTAGGATATAGAGAATTAATAAATTCCGTAAATTCTAATAATTCAGGTAAACCCGCTGTCCAAATATCAACAATGTTGTCCTTATATCTCCACCATAAACTCGGTCTTATTCCATTTCTAAACTTAGCTTGTATATTTATTTCACCTATAGCGAGATCTGCATAGCTGCAAGCATTTTTAGTGTCCATGGCCGTTCCATGAGATTGGATGAAATTATTACTAGAAAAGAAGTTGTTATTAGATTCAAAACAAATCTGAATGGCTTATAGAATACATGAGGTAGAAGGATGCTTATTAGAGCGAGAATCCAGAGCCCCTTCTTAGCCGCTGAAATACCTAGGTTGTCTATATAAGGAAACATAGCGACAACGTACCACGAGACTAGCAAGGTGTCAGCTGAGAAAGGCCCTAGATCTCTACTAATTACCTCAATTCCATTCAAAAGATAAGTAGTATCTTTAACAAAAGAAGGAAGGTTCTGAGCCAGTGGCTTCAAGTAAGTCTCAGTGAATACTGAGAGTCTCTCAAGTAATGCAGTTCTTTTCATTTTTTGTTCGACTTTTCTGAAACGTCCTCGCCTTAGCTCGCTTACGTTGTGGAAGTATAACAACAAGATCTTGCTTGAGCAAAATGGGTACAGTTTTAGTAATCTTTATGTGCTCATTCAAGCCAATCGAATTTGGAAGCAAGTTAAGGATACAATGAAATCATTAGAATTTAAGCTGAAAATTACTGAGCGCAAAAGGATTACTAAAACTGTACGCATTTCGCATTTTGCATTACTTTCCCAAGATACGTCTGATTTAGAAGATCCAGTTGATATTCCTGACTTGAATCCTATTAACCTATCAGATGAAGCTCTTACAGATGATGCTAAAACCCTTCTCGCTAGAGGTCCATCGTTTTGTCCTGATCCTAAAGATATTAATTGGCAAAAAGTGTATGATGATCTTGAGTGTTTTGAAAGGCGTATTAGACTTGCAGTATTCTTCCATGGTAAACCTGGAAATGATGAAAATTCTACTCAGTCTTCATCTATCCTAGGGTACAATCTAAAAGTAAGTGAGTAAGTGGGTGCCACCAAAATCTTGCTATCCGGATGTTGAACTCTTTCTAACTAAAGTTAGGAAGGATATTTCGGATTTGGAAAATGTTAAAAAACCTAAGGACAATTTATCTAAAGGGGAAAGATTAGCTCTTAGAGAGCTTAGATCTGATGAAAAGAGGGTTATTAGGATTCAAGACAAAGGCTCGAGATTTGTCATTTTGGACAAGAAACTTTGTGAGCAAAAAATGTTTGACCAACTTAATAATCCTTTACATTATAAGGCTTCAATTGATCCCACTAACTTTCATTATGAATGGGTTAAAAAATGGTGTGATAAGTGGCTCGGTGAATGCCAGATAAGTCGTGAAATTTCTGACTGGATTTTTAATGTTGAACACCCTCATCTTGGGGTTGCTTTTTGTAATGTTAAAAGGCATAAGATCGGGAATAATCCTTTACGTTTAATCAACTCTCGTTGTGGTACTGTTATTGAGAGACTCTCAGCATTCACTGAGTTTTACTTGAAGCCACTGGCTCAGAACCTTCCTTCTTTTGTTAAAGATACTACTGATCTTTTGAATGGAATTGAGGTAATTAGTAGAGATCTAGGGCCTTTCTCAGCTGACACCTTGCTAGTCTCGTGAGACGTTGTCGCTATTTCCTTATATAGACAACAATCTAGGTATTTCAGCGGCTAAGAAGGGGCTCTGGATTCTCGCTCTAATAAGCATCCTTCTACCTCATGTATTCTATAAGCCATTCAAATTTGTTTTGAATCTAATAACAACTTCTTTTCTAGTAATAACTTCATCCACATGGAACGGCCATGGGCCCTAAAAATGCTTGCAGCTATGCAGAACTCGCTATGGGTGAAATTAATATACAAGCTAAGTCTATAAATCTTCTTTCATCGGAAAGTTTCAAAAGTTTTTCCACTGGTCACATTTAAAAGATCAAACACCCTATCACTTTCACTTCAACTAATATAATTTATTTTATTTCTTGTATTAAGTGTAATCTCCAATACGTTGGTTCTACCTCTAATCAATTTAAAATTCGCTTACGAAACCATAACTTAGCCATGCTCAACAACAACAACAACAAACAAACAAACAAACAAACAAAAAACTAATGGTGAGGTGGCTATTTATTATAATAGTAGTTCTCATCAGTTAAGCAAATTATAGATTTAGAGAAGCTAAGCTCGACTCGAGAGGCTTAATTGGCCACGCAACTTTATACGTACGTTGCGTCCAAATGGCCTTTATAAAAGACAGGAGTTTAGATCTCGACGTAGAATCCATTTTTCTAATTAAGATTACCTTTTTGCCTAACAAAAGACTGTTGCAACTATCTAATTTTGCTTTATTTGGTTTGTTTGTTGCATCTCTCTTTTGTTTTGTGTGTTACTTCATTTATTTATTTATTTTTTACCAAAGAATGATGTAACTTATGTTCTTTTGTGAACAGTGGTTACATCATCCTTTTGTTTTGTAACAGGCTAACATTCAGTTAATAGGTTAAATGTGAACTGGCCTACAATCCAATGATGTTGAATAACTTCGTTTTAAGTCAAGTGTACAATACTTGTAAATGTTACTGCACAATGGAGTTAGTTCCAACTTAATGACTGAAGAGTGTAGTTGGACTCGTTACAAATTTGGTGGCAGCGGTAAACATAAGGGAAATGAGTATTTTTTTTACCAGGAAAATTTGATTACGGAGAATTCGTCGAATGGCTTCGCGAATTTGACGAAGCTTGAAGCTCTGCTAACAACTTACCCTGCGAGCAGAGTCTCATTTACACTCCTCCGTACCGGCGAAGTAAACGAGACTCTGCCGAAATCGTGTACTTTCTTTTTTCGGTTCGATTCGGTTGAGCGCCTTTAGGGCAGCACACGCATTTTTTAGTTTGCTCCGAATTTTTTCTAAATTTAAGAGTTCTACTAACTTTTAATGTCTAAAACCTTGTCCAAAACTCAAGTATATGGCTTCTACGTACTACAGACCAGCACTCCAGTATTCCAGAGCAGGATTGATGCAGTTATCGACAATTTCATCGGCCTTGCTGAGTCCAAACCTGTGGCGACGCCTCACTAAACACGGTATCTCTCGTACGAAACCTACACGTCGGGGTTGCCGTGGTGGTCGCAAAATGCGCTCTAATAGCCGACTGTCCTCAGAGTCAGTAATACAACTCCGTGTTGATATCACTCCAAGTCTCAGTGACAACAACACGATGTTTTACGATGGAAAAACTACAAAAGACCAAGAACCTCAAAATTTGCATAACCGTTTGTCGAGCTTATTAAATATTCAGGCTGACACCTTTGAAGCTTGCAAAACAAACTGCTATCCAATTTCACTGGTGCCGCCTAAGATTCGAACGAACACTCAAAGAACACGCTCGGGAAACTTTCGAAGCAGTCGTAACATCTCGAATCTAGTCGTTATCGATCGTCCGCCTGAACCGTGCAGTGTTTTTGGTCTGAGTCTGCTACTTGCAAATACTATGTCTCTAGCCCCCAAGATTGACGAAGTGCGGTCGGTTATCCTGGATCTTAAGCCTAATTTAGGTTTTTTCACTGAGACCTGGCTGAGAGATACGATCGACGACAACCATCTACACATTTCAGGATACACGTTTATTTCAAGAAACCGCGCTACGGATATCCATGGTGGCGTTGGCCTGTACATAGAGAAAACGATCAAATATAGACCTCTTGATCATTTACATGACCCTAAATTTGAAGCTTTATGGGTGTTGATCAGACCCAAGAGACTCCCGCGTGGGATTCCCTGTGTCATCGCGGCTACTATATACCATCCATTTTTTAACGACAGCTTTAGAGACACTGCTTTGCTGGACTATTTATCAGCTACCCTGTCCACTGTCGAGGGCGAATTCCCAGGTTGTGGGATCCTTCTATGCGGCGATTTCAACCGGCTTAAGATCAACCATCTTTCTACTCAGTTCAGACTACGGCAGCTGGTGGATAAGCCTACCAGGGGGACCAAATTCTAGACCTAGTTTTAACTAACCTGCCGGCTCTGTACGATAAAAACGCTGTATATACTTTACCACCGTTTGGTCTTTCTGACCACAACGTCGTAATCGTGCGTCCGAAAACACGTCCTTACAAAGAGGGCCCAAGCAGGAAAACAGTTCTCAAGCGGGACACCCGGGCCAGTCGTAAGTCGGAGCTCGGGCGTTTCCTCTTCACTGTCGACTGGTCAGCGGTTGACGAAGCTCCAAACTGTGAGACCAAACTGGCGCTCTTTACAGACACCCTAAGAACCGGCCTAGATCATATCATGCCGGTTAAACAAATTAGATTTCATACCAGCGACCCCCCGTGGATTACCGAGCAGTTCAAGAACCTCATTAAGCTCCGCCAGCAAGCATTCCACCGAAAGGACAAAGAACGTTATCAGCATTACCGCAATGAAGTCAACCGTGAGCGCAAATCACTTCGTAGTAAGTACTTTGCGTCTAAAATAAGCAATCTAAAGAATACTAAGCCTTCACAGTGGTGGAGTGCCGTTAAACGGATCGCTGGTATGACTCCTGCCTCCGCGTCTGAGTGTTTACTCTCCAACTTACACCTTGACGAGCACCATAGACACTCGAGTGATCTCCAAATTGCCAATGCTATTAACGCCGCTTTTTTGGAGCCCATGAAACATTATCATTCATTACATCCCGTTACCATCGAGGTTGAGGACTCAGCGGCGGTAACTGTCACTGAACCAGCAGTTCTATCAGCTCTAATGAAACTGAACCCATGCAAGGCAGCTGGACCTGACGGAATTGGAAATTGGCTCCTTCGAGAATATGCAGAGATTCTAGTGCAGCCTATCACTTCTATACTGAACGCTAGCTTCAGAGAAC
>JANTNT010165857.1:0-10178 GCA_024752375.1 Entacmaea quadricolor
TAATAAGCTGTGCTGTATGGGGGTTTACAGTGTTGTCATGTGACCCCTGTATTGCGATTTCATTGGGTCTTACCCTAGTGAATTATTCATGAATGTGATAACAAAGGAGAACTCGTGTCTAGTGGTTTAGGGGCTAAAGCCTTTTATCATTCACCCCTGCGCACTGCTCGAAATGTACTTGTGACAACCGTTGTATTGTATTTTCGAAATCTCTTTTCCATGTGGGATGCTAAAACCGACGTCCCAATCCATTGCGCATGCGCACGAGCAAATGCATTCATTGCTTAAATTGGCTACTAAATTTTTACTAAAGAAAATTTTTATAAGCCATTTACGGAATTCGTGTCCGTTCTGAATCGAATCTACAGATACAGAACGGCCACTCATTCTGTAAATAGTACCTCAAATGCGCGGGACCGCCATTAACGTGGTCATTCGAGCCACGTAAAGGTCTAACCAGAGTTAATAGAGGGGAATAGTCCCCTCTATTAACTCTGGTCTTACCATTTGCAGATATTATTACAAAGGCAGCACCTTCTCCTCAGCTATTTTTTAAGACCCTGAGTGTTGGTCCTGCCGGGACTCGAACCCCGACCTCCCGCACAATAGACCGGCAATTTACCAACTGAGCTAACCGGGCGGCGGTCACCATCTGTCCAATTAACGGTAAACAAGTGAGGCAGTAGTTTTAGCACTTGTTTTACTTGTTTTCTTCTCCTACGTACTGTTTATGTGCTTCCAACATTGTCCCAGTCCTGTCGGATTTGACTATAGGGGACTAAGGTTGAAAAGGCGTTGAAGCGAAACTAATTTTTTCTTGTTCTTTTCCCTCCTCCCCCCCTCCACCTCTACTAACTCCCCTTTCCTTAACCACCCAGCCTACCATCATTCATTTGATAGCTTACCACATTTAGGGCAACATTTTCCAGGATTTTCAATTGGTATAAATTCTCCATAACATTTACATTCCTTAATCACACATTTTGCGATGCTCTTGGCCTCACAAGTACATTCCGCGCAAGTTGAATCCCTACGAGCCAGCCATGTGCATCCAACTTCCATTTTTTGGCCATTGTTATCGCAGTCTGAAACAAAAGAATTATTAATTGTTAGGCTGGGGAAAGGGAGGTTTTATGCATGCACAGTCATTTTTATTACACGGCGGCCATGTTAACTTCAATGAGAATAAAAATCTTTGCTTTATTCCTGAAAACTCCCAGTGTGAGGCTAGCGAAGCCAAACCCTGTAGGTTCAGCCAACATGGCCGTGGTGTGATGAAAGCGAATTGTGCAATCCACATTATATAATTTAGATTGGCTTGTAAAACAAAGCAAGATACAATAATAAATATCTGTGGATCCTAATTTTTAGATACCGTTACCGTCAAAAAGATTGTCCATTCCTGTATCAGGGAAAAGCCGGGTGGTCCTGCCTCCCTAACCTGTCCAATACTCCGACAAATGTATGCATCGCATTGTATTTCATTCTGTTGTGTTGCGTCGTTCTCAATTGTATTGTATTGTTAATCTATTGTTATGTGGATATAATACAATACAATGCTATGCATAAATTTGTCGGAGTATTGTACAACCCTCCGGCCCAACTCCCAATAATTTTCTATCGATTAGTACTTACAGACCTTTGACCTTCGACCTTCCTAAAAATCACGAAACACCCGTAAGTTAATATTCAAACATGGTTTTTGACAGTCACGACTGATACAGGGGGGTAGCTGGGGGCAGGGGGGAGGTGGTCG
The DNA here is from genome assembly GCA_024752375.1 of Entacmaea quadricolor. Classification (NCBI taxonomy): domain Eukaryota; kingdom Metazoa; phylum Cnidaria; class Anthozoa; order Actiniaria; family Actiniidae; genus Entacmaea; species Entacmaea quadricolor. The sequence goes on from JANTNT010165857.1 coordinate 1,757, forward strand.
CCCCCTAAACTTTTACTTTTTGTCAGAATTATGCCTTTTTAAACTTTTTTTGGGCAACTGTCTGTCCCCCCCCCCCCCCATAATTTGGTGAAATTTTGTGTCTCCCTACGACTCTGGACTTTAATATACGGATCATACATATTGCCTATGTTCATCGACGACACGCCCTCCTATATTGATACTCAAGATTCTCTAAGCGTTCCCTGGAATAAAATTAGAGGATTTATAGATTAGAAAAACTGATGGTGCGGACACACGATGTGATCCGCCCGTGCCGTTAAATTCGACGGTTTTATTCCTCAAGCAACTGAGTTGTCAAACTACGAACACGATTTTCCGTGCATTACTCACCACATACAGGGCAACATTGACCAGGCAGATATTTGAACTTGAGGCACAAAGTTTTATCCTCTGATTCGCAAATAAAACCTTTACAGTTTTTTGCTTCTCCCGCAGTACACGTACAGGCTGTGCACCTCGATTTGTTTGGGTCGGCGGTAGTCGAGTTACTGTAGATTATCATTCTATCTCCTTCACTGTACTCTCGACCATTCACATGACAAGTTAATGGTTTAGGAACGACTGAAAATAATTGGAAAATTATCTAACAAAGCTGTTTTAGTTTAGTAATACCATGATCACCTCGGGATCCTTTGTCTCAGGAGGGACGTTTAAAGTCTGACATTTGGTTCTAAATTTCCCACATTACTATTCATGAGGTACGGTCCCTCATATGCAATCATTGAGACCATAAATAGGTAGCATGTACCCAAACAGGAATTCTAAATCAAGATTTGCTACTAGACTCTGTTTGAGGCCCTGGCACATGTGGGACCCATCGTAGCAATTGCAATAGTCGTCGCGCATGCGTTCGCCTCACCGGGACTTTTTTTTTCAAATGCAAATGAACTGACAGTGAATGAATGAATGTGTGTTAAATTGCATTGTGTCATTTAACAAAAGCAAATTCCCTAACAGTATCTCGCAAATCAGCAGCTTTGTAACAGTCTGTAAATTATGTATCTTACTGCTGCTCAGTGTTTGTTTTAAGCTGTTTTTTTTTCGGAAACACACATTAAGCTTTGCAGGGAAAAATACACATTAGGCGGTTATAGTTTGTTCTACCTTGGTTGTATGGTGAGAAAAAATCTTTTACTCGTGAAATACTTTTTAGAATTTATAAAGATTATCTGAATACATGAATTGTATTTGGTTATATTGTTCCCCGTTGTATCCTATTGTATTGTCTTCTTTTGTTAGTTGGACATGAATTGAGTTTGCTTTGCTTAACTCAAACCTTCATATTTTGATTTATTTACTCGGTGATCATGGTATTAGAAAAATAATACCATGGCAGATATATACCATGGCGTCTTCGGGATATTAGTGATTAAATGTTCCTCAGCCTCGGGAAATTTAGTAAAAGTTTCTCGGCCTGTGGCCTTGGGATTTCCACTAAACTTCCCTCGGCTTCGGGGACATTCAATCACTAATTTCCCTGCTTGGTATTACTTATAATTAATCATATCAGACCAGAAATATGTTCATCCGGATTTTATAAATGTGTTTGTTTTTGTACTCTCGCACCGAGTGTTTGTAGACTTTGTATAAACCGAGTGTTTGTACCCACCGAGTTTTGTACCCTTCGAGTGTTTGAACCCACCTAGTGTTTGTACCCACCGAGTTTTGTACCCTTCGAGTGTTTGAACCCACCTAGTGTTTGTTCTCACCGAGGTTTTCCTGCACCCGATAGTTTAAGCCATCTGGTGTTTTCCCCTTAAGGCCGATTTACACTATACAACTTTTCCCTAAAACTATCGCATGCAATCTACTGACGACATGTTCACAACACCCTACAACCTCCTTACGACTGTTGTGTAAAAAAAAAAAAAGAATAAAAAAAGAAAAGTTGTAGCAATTTTAAAATGTTTTAAAACCTTAAGACAATAGGAAAAGTTGTGTAAATCGGCCTTCATAGCCAAAAACATAAAAACTAGGGGCGCAAATCAAAATTTTCTCTTGCTTGATTTTACCTTTGTAGCGATAGACCATATTTGCCCAATCCTTTCCTACTCCATATTCGCAGTTTGGTGATTTACCGTACTTTTTGTATCTACTTTCTGCCCGGCCATCACTCCAACACTCGCCATAGTACTGAACAGCGAAAATATATTTAAAGCTTTCCCTGTAAGCTTTCTCGGCACATGCTTTAATGATGTCAGAGGTGTCAGGATAAAGTGCCCATTTGATGTGTTGACGGAAGTTGTAATACATGTTGCGAAGAGCTCGGGAAGGACCATCGCCAAAACAGCCTTCGGCTTTGACTGAGATGTAAACTTAAAAAAAAAAAGAAGCAAAATTATAAGGATCAATTTTTTCGAACCCTGAAACAATCACAAGGCTGGCCAAAGTCAGGGCACGACTAGCTTACGGATCGACATGGAATTTAGCATGTTGATTTTTGTAGAGGGAGGAAAACTTAAGGAGAAGAAGCCTCGAAGCATCAAGCAACTCCACTCACATGAGTCCTGAGCTCGGGAGTCGAACCCTGGACCTCAGCGATGACAGACAACGCGTTTATAAGCGTATCCCACCGAGATGCTTCCCAAGCAAATCATTACATTGGCAAGACTAGTGTCTTTACGCGTAACGACTAGGTCCAGTCCTTTCTAGCCCTTCCAACAACTGTCCAGTATCGTCCAGTATAACTTGTACGCGCATGAGCAGAAGCAGCCAATCAGATCAGAGCTAGTCGGGTGTCATATGTGTAATGGTCGCTTTACAAAGCCTGTCTGATCTGCAAATGGCAAAGGCACCGATCTGATTGGCTGCTCCATGGGCATGCAATTAATATTGGAATATATTTCTTCTCAACTTGTCGGAACGGCTAGAAACTGACTCCGCGGGAACTGGACTAATGAGTCCCTTGCTACAAATTCAAACCCCGTGGACACCGAGTGACGACCAGAGCCAACGTGCTTACACTTACCAGTGTTACCTTGTTTATCTTTGATCTTTAAAACGTTCTTTAAAAAGATCAAGAAGAATTTTAAGAGGGAGGAAAACCTTGAGGGATTGAACGAAAATAATAATATAATCACCACTTATTTCTACAAAAACTCCTAAAATCACTGTTGCCTGACGTGGAATAGACTTTATTCGTTTGTGCATTTTTTCAATACAAGTAATCACCTCTGAGGAATAGACTCGTATTAGGGAGATGAGCTGGTCGGGCCCCCAATAATTTTCTATCTGTACTTACAGTCCAATTAATAATGGACCCTCCTAAAATCCCTTTGCCTTTGATCTCTCTTATTGCCACCCCCTCCCCCCCATTTTAAACCAGTTGCTAAGGGCCGGATAGGAGTCTTTGTTTGAGCTAAACACATATTTATGTATCGTCTCAGCCGTTAACACGAAAAGAAAATATGCTCGACACGTGGTCTGTAATGGGGAAGCAACGAATAAGGTCTACTACGTCATATAAGAGGAATAGGCACTGAATTCATTCGTGATTAAATGCCGTGCTTCGTACCTTATGAGATGCGGCTCTGACATCAAGTGAAACACAATACACAACTATTAACAGCCACTGCAATATCCTTATAGACAACACCATTGTCAATGCTTTCCTTAAATTCAATAAATAATAATCAACTTTATTTACATGTCTTGCCTTCCAGCTGACCCTACCAGGAGGGTCTAGTAATTGGGGAAACGGCATTTTTTTTTTTTTTTTTTTTTTTTTTTTGAGTTTTTGACTTCTCGTTACTGTTAATTTGAGTTCGTTGCTTCCAGGTGATCTGAGAAAACGCGCGCAATGCATCTATGGTATTTATTTTGAGACCCATCTCTGATTTCAAAACATTCAATATTATCGAAATAAGAACAGTTTCAAAGACAGTAAATGATCATGTTTTACCTAGAAAATTGCAAAAGAAACAACAAGGGGCTATTTTACAGTTCTTAATTAAATAAAAAAAAAATTTTTTGGAGCAAAATCTAATCATACTCGAGCTGTAATGGTGTAAATTCACACACTTCGACACGAACTTGGACTTGTTTTAGATATCATTGTTGAAGAGAACTAAAACGTTCGCAAACAATACTTTAATTATGATTGAAGTATAATTAAATGGTGGGTCTGATTTAAAAGAGTTTTTATTGAAGACAGTTGAAGGAAGTAAACTAAACAAGACTGACAATTTGAGCAAGCGAATATGATCAAGCCGTAAGGGACCGGTCATTATTTAAGTCGGAGGAGGGGGTGGAGGAGAAATTGCCTTTGATGCCAAAAAATTTCGAGACCCCACTCTGATAGCATTTATTTTTTCGGGAGCCCCCTTTGGGACTATGTAAGTTATCAAAGGGACTTCAGGACCCCCCTTTAAATGTCATTCTCAACTTTCAAGACCCCCCCAATTTCTCTCCAAAAATTTTCAGGACCCCCAATTTCTCCTCCACCCCCCTCCCTCTCCGACTTAAATAATGACCGGTCCCTAACGAACGAAAAATAAGTGACAAAAAAGTTGTAATTTTACATTTGTTTTGATGTAGAAAACAATAACTAACTGGATATCTTCTTTTGCTTCTCATAAACTATTGATTTTCCTCGGCAAAATTTCATTATATCAGATCTAGAAAAGAAATACGGTGAAATTGGTGTTTTTTTTGCACAAATATTAAATACAAGTATAGATTCAATTGGACCGCCACACCAAATAACTGAACGCGCTCTGATTGCGGCTAAAATTTGATTAGCTGTCAAATCGAGATCACCTGGTTTGGCGAAAATTTCTCAACAAAACAATCGGTTGTCGTTCACTTTTTCATTTTCTTACTCAAAATGATTTTTATCTAAATTCGATAACATATAAATTATAACTCAATGTGTTTAACTACGTTTTTCTTTTTAATTACGCCTCCTTTAGAAATCCCTTAGAAATCAAACAACATTTCGCGGGCTTCCTGTGTTACTTTTCATGAGCGTGCGCAGAAAAGGTGCGCGCCGACATTAGTGGCCACCGTCCTTAAAAATACAATAGGACGATTACATGAAAGCGGACTACCACTACTAAAATGCTTCAGGAAAGTTTCTTTCTTAATCGAATACCAGTAGGAAGGTTTGTGCTAATTATCTAACAATAGAAAAGGGGCAAAGCATTATGGTATATATATCGTCCTAAATTATTAGTTATTGATGAAAACCAAAGATTTTCTCTCCACGCTTTATGATCAGTTAGTCTTGCCGGCAAAAATTTGAAATCTAAAGCTGTACCAGATTGGCTAGATAGGTAACAGACTAAATGTCATATTGATGCAAGCAATTTACTTCTTGGTATTGGAAGAAGAAGAAGAAGAAGAAGAAAACACATATGAACTCTACTTAGGAGCAATGTCGATCAGATTTTAAATCTCTCACGGAGGAGAAATCTAGGAATCTTTGATAGCTAACAAGTCTAACCTCAACCAGTATACTGAAGTAGAGTGATTTCACAAAACCCATGAAATCAATTCTTTAGAATTGTCCGATGATGGTATTATACTCAAGCTTGTAGTCGAAAGAAAAAAGAAAAGAAATCCTTATTTTTTAACGTTGTTTCCTCACTTGCCATAGCGCATAGCGCCTCTTTTGCATTCTTAAACTGAACAATTAGTTTTTCAAGTATGCCTTACAGTACTCATTATAATCTTAACAAACCATTGTACCTTTAATTCATTTAGCCCTTTTCTTGACCAAGGCTTCTCCACTATTGCTCTTGTAAGAGTCTCCAACGATTAGACAGTGAGCCGTAATTACAGTGAGTTTATGACTGGAGATAATAGCAGGTGTGTCGTGTTATCGTTGTTAAGATCTGCAGCTTGAAGACGAAGCTCTCGACAAAAAAAAAAAAAAAAAAAAAAAAAAAAGGGAAGTTGTTGGGAGCATTTTAAAAGAGATTAGATAATATATTTCCGGAATCTTTACTCGTCAAGATTGGACGGTCACCTCCTTTAGACACTTAGTTTTTACCTGGTTTTTGGCGTACGTAGGTGTAATCCAAGGTTCTTCGACTTAAAATGGTAGCTTTCCGCGCAGATTAAAACTGGCAAGGAATGGGAAATTTTTCACAAAGTATCCTAGCCGGCTGTGAAATTGTTGTAGGTAGGACTTAGTGCCTCAGATCTTTACTAGTCACATGCGGTAATCATTATCATCGACTATTACAAAACTGGCAAAAAGAAATGATATTAACAATGTTCGCGACAGAGAGACCAACACAGTGATCAGACTTTTGTGGCTGTCGCTGTCAGTAATAATATTCGCCTTTCTTTGTTATTTTTATTTTTTTTAATGATCAGGCTTCTTTGTTGCCTTTCATGCCACTTACAATTTATTTTGCCCTGTATCTCGTTCTTTCGTTTTAATGGGTTTCAAAGTGTTTAACTTGAGCCTAGTCCATTAACAATAGTTCACCTTTTACTCTCCCTTACCATTAAACTCAATTCCAAACCCCTATGTTCAGCAACTGGAGAACTCCCCTCCATCAGATAGTACCACATTGGAAGGACCAAAGGATAGGTAATGATTTCGAATTCCAGTCTGTTTTAATCTAAGCAATATATTGTCAACAGTACTGTCAACAGTTTTCCTCGTAAAGATGGATTTTAAAAACACTAAACAAACAGTTTGAAAATAGTCAGCCTGCTGATGGGAAGTTCAGCTAGTCGTGGTTCTTTTATAAAATGAGGAGGAAAAAGTTCATTGATCCAACGAAAGTCAATTACATGCTCTGGTTTATGCGTACTCCTAATTCAATTTAAAATAAAAGTCCTTTTCCATCAGTATACTCTATTCTAATACAATATTCCTTGAGCATTCTCATGTTAGGTCATCTGTATTGAGTAATCCATACGTGGCTCAAATCACCATTATTTGTCATCAGGTGTTTTTGTAGCCAGTACTAAAGGCGTCATTAATTTAAGTCACAGGAAATTAAACAATGCTTCAGTTATTAAAACCAGTTTTTTGACATCAAAATCCAAATCATGTAAGCGTTTATCATGGCAGTAAGATCAGTACACACATTGGAGGCTGTAGTTTAGTTTGTATAGCAACACATTGGTAAATATTGAACAGGTAGTGAGAATTGATCAGATAAATAGCAGTCACCGGTCATGTCAGACCGCGAGTTTGGTGGGTGTGTGTTAAATATACTGATCTAGACTCAGTAACCAACGGTTGTTTAATACTTTTAAGTTAAAAGTTGCCTTATGCTGTAATAAACATAATTCTTTTTTGCAGATATCCTAAGCTTTATGAATTGATATTCCCGGTCGATAATACTCCATAGAATCCCATAGTACTATATACTCTCGTGCGCTGATTGGCTGATGTGGCGACAAACCAAGTCCAACGTTTTGAAAGGTCCCCGGCTTACTAGGCACAACACCAAATCCCATGCCTTAAGAATCCCTTAACCCACCCACAATCCCATTAAGAAATAATTATTATGAGCTCAGACATCAAGGGTAGTCACCACCAGAGTTCCTTTACGTTCTTAGCGAGTCTTTTACGTCCTCCGATAATGGTCGGTTATGTGAAGTATAGACAGACGGGACCGCCCCTTAAGTGATCATCTCAGCCACTCGAAAGTCTAACCTTTTGAAGATGTAATTACAAAGGCAGCACTTTCTCCTCAGTTATTTTAAGCCCTTGAGTGTTGGTCAAGCCGGGACTCGAACCACGACGTCCTCCCGCACAACAGACCAGCGCCCAACCAAATAAGCCATCTGGGTGGAGGTGGAATGGGTACACGGGCATCCCGCGTTCTTGTTCCTTTTTAACAGTTTTGCAAGTTCCAATGTTGGCTATGGGATTCAAGAAGAATTCAACCAAGGACTTATTTCACTCTAAGAGACATCATGCGAAGTTGAAGTTGTATTTGCCAATGTTTCTTTGTAACTGAAAAGGACTAGAAATATAAGAAGAAACTCAAAGATTGTAGATCGATGGATTAGAAATTATCAGACGCGTCTTCAGACCAGCGCGTTTAAATCCATGACGGTTTTGACTATGTGATGACGCAAATCGTGTCAAATTAGGAGACATATCAAGTCCCACCTACGTCCTTCTCAAATGACGTAATACTAAGTGATCAAGCAATCGGAACGAAGGATCGTGATCAGTTTTCGGTCTTGACGGTTATGAGTATGTCAACCCTCACCGTAACGGAAGTAATCTAGCAACGATTGGAAGATCCGCAAAGTGCATGCAAAAACTGAGGAACGTCATTTTACTATGTCAGACTTCTTTCATCAGATTAAGGAACTGGTCATTATTGAAGTCGGAGGGGGGGGGGGGTGGAGGAGAAATTGCCTTTGATGCCAAAAACTTTCTAGACCCCACTCTGATGGCATTTATTTTTTTCGGGAGCCCCCC
>JANTNT010165968.1:0-10176 GCA_024752375.1 Entacmaea quadricolor
AAGCTTTTGGTTTGAGGATTTATAGCACTTATATTATTCGGATCTTGTGTCTTATCATCTGAGTTGATCGAAAATTGTACTGCATCAAAGAACAACGCCATTGGGTTAGTAATTAGATTGATGTTGGTCTTTGCCAGAAATAAATTGTTCAATTCACAGGGACCACAGAGCAAATTTTGGATTTGAAAGGGGGAGGGTTGTCTAATTTGATTGAGGGGACTAAAATTTCTGAGAGTACAAATTAGTAATAAGAAAATTCAAAATGGAAAAAAATTATTGGGATTGGGGGTTTAGCCCCCCCAGGCCACCCCTATTGGCAGTCCCTGGTTCAAACTGTGGCAAATTTAAACTTCTAATCAACACAATATAAGTTTCCAATTTGCTTGGCCAGACCTTACACTTACTCTTCCTCCTTTGTTCCTCTACCAGTATAAAATTATTTAAGACTTCAATAGACTCATTACCACCCAAACCTAGCACAGCATCAGATACTGCAGAAGAACAACAGGTACAAAAATGCATCTAATATAACAATAGAGTTGATGTTCACAGGAGTAAAAATGTTTTTGGCTTGACTTCTCTGGCTTTTTAGCCCTAGCACAATGAAAAAACATATTTATGCCCAAGAACATCAATGCTATTACTATTATTATATTTTAGAAGAAATAAAATCCAAATGTTTTACAGTGGGACTACTTACTGTAACTGGAGCCACTTAGACAACAAGAACCAATCAAAATTTAGAGTAAAAACATGAGCCAATCATGGGTGATCACAATCAGTAGAATCTTGAAATAAGCCAATCATAATGTTTCATTCTGACAGTCCCTTGATCAGAATTGTTTGTCAGACATTCATTATGGTCTTTTTTACTTGCCCCTGATTGGCTAGAATTGGCTGAAGTTGGAATGCATTGTTTTCATTCTAAATCTTGATTGGTTCTCATTGTCAAAGTGGATCCTCGTTACAGTAATTGTACTGTAAAAATACTGCTCCCTCAACTGTTTATTTCAATGGGCTAAATTATATTTTAGTCCACTTATTTTCTCATTTTGACTTGCAAAATGAACCACAATGCCCTATACAGGGGCAGCACAAACGGGGAGGGGGCTTGGGGGGCTATAGCCCCCACTTTTCAAAAAAAATTCCATTACATTTTGAGTACTTAGTCCCCCCCCCACTTTTCTCATACAATGTCACTTATTAGACCCCCCCAATTTTCAAACCTTTCTGCTGCCTATGCTATAAGGTTAATTATTATAAAAAAAATATATCTGGTGTGTGAGGATTTTTGTGTGAGTTCAAACCTTTCACTTTAAACATCCAATTTGCAGTGATAGTTCTTCCTTTAAATAGTCTTTGCTTTATGAGGATTGGTCCTTGATTTCTGATCAAGTTGGAATTCAAGAATATTGGTTTTTTGCAAGGGGAATCAAACAGATTGGAGAACCTGGATAAAAACCCTTGAAGCAAGGGAGAGAACCAACAAACAACTCTACTTACATATGACTATAGAGAACCCCTTGAATCAAGGCAGAGAACCAACAAACAACTCTACTCACATACAACAGCAAGACTGGTGGTACTCGAACCCAGGTTGCATTGAGAGGCCAGTGCTCTCACTACCATGCCACCTTGCTTCCCTTGAATAACAAGTCTCTTGTGTGTTTTACAATCTATAATTTTCAACAGGGTCCTATAATAGAAGAGATGGTATCCGTGTCAGGTGCTCTGGCTAATCTTTTTTCAAGTGCTGGTTATACGTAAGTGATGATAATCCTCGGATTTTTAGTAAAACTCATAATTTATATATGTTTGTTTATTATTTTATTTGTCAATTATCTGTTATTTTTATGTTTTTCCCCTCCTTGTTTTTAGGAAAGGTTCAGTGCTCAGCCTGCCTCAAACTAGAAAGTTTGTCACAGAATATGTAAAAACAAATGAACTGGTTGACAAAAATAATCCAAGGTACAGACTCCATCTATATTCCCTTTAATGTACACCAACCCTGCCATAAGTTGAAGTATCTCTGCCCCAACAAACATACACTGTCAAATCCTTAAATGTAAACTTGTTTTTATTAGTATACATTGCTTATATTAACGAATTCTCTATTAATGGGAGGCAGTTGCAGAAGAGGGGTGGTTCCAGTGGGTTCCATGGAAAGCTAAATATGTTCCTTACACATAAAACATAAAATAAAATAAAATTTAATAGAGTGGATCGGAGTGGACCTGACTTGAGTAGAGTCAAGTCAAGTCAAGTCAAGTCAGGTCAAATTGAATCGATTTTGGACCTCCCCCTTCCCCTTCCTGAAGCCGATCATGTCCTTAAAATGCGGGAAATATTTCTGGAACCCCCCTGGTAGGAGGGTGTGAAGTTAGCAAATTATGGAGGTGCCAGCGCGGCAAAATGCAATAGGCCCTCCGCCATGATTCATGAATCCATTAGCTTACATAACATGTTTATGATATTTTAGGATGGTGGTACTTGATCCAATATTAACTAATGCTATTGTCAATAAGAATGAAGGCATTTCTAGTCTTACCTGGGAAGGTCTTTTTACAAGGTAACCTCGTGCTTGTTTCTCTGTTTTCTCTTGGGGCCCAATACTAAAGTACTACAATACAGTGCATGAGCATAGGTAGAGTCTCAACGTATCCTGTGAGTCTCATCCTCTGCAAAAGAGAAGAAAACGGGTGGCATGGGTGGCGTACGCTTCTAAAGCGTCGTCTCTCACCGCTGTGAGTCCAAAGGATCGGGTCGCTGGTTCGAGCTCTGCGGACGCCACATGTGAGTTGAGTTTGTTTGATGTGTTGTTCTCTCCCATGCCACGAGGGTTTTTCTCCGGTTTTCCTCCCTCCATAAAAATCAACATGTGAGTTTGAGAGTTGAGTGTAGAGAATATTTGAATGTAGTAAGAAATGTGTGTGGAGAGTACACGGCCCCACAAGCTGCTAGCTTTAAACAATCTACCGTGTATAAATAAAAAAAATTATTGTTATTATTATTAAAACGTTTGCTTAACAGGTACAGGGGAGTATGAATGAGACTGTAAGCAGATAATAATCGTATGGCGAAAAGTAAAATTGGGGATTGATATTTTCGCATATATTTTCTAACTTTTTTACAAAATTGCATTAAGCACCAGGACAATTTTACGAGAACCTATTTCAATTACTTGTTTATAATTTTAGAGTGCAGTATTGCTTTTTAATTTGATCAAATGACTTTGATAGTCTATATACCGACTGGTATACGTCGTGATTATAGATGGGATTTTATTGGTGCTCAACCTAGTGTACATGGGTGTAATGCTTACCCACTTCAGGCCACTTGTCATTTCCTTGCGCATTATTTCTGTTATTAGTGGTAACGCTGGAGGAGACACATTAATATGGAAGTAAATAACACTAACAAATAAAGCTCACAAGACATGACACGTGGTCTGAAATGAGAAAACATTACCACAGGGAGCCCAAGGTATAAATGTTCTTATTTTGTTATCTGAAACAGAGTGTTGAATAAAATGAACAGTTGCTACAAAATAACCATACCTGGACAGCCAACAGTCTTTAGGTGGGTTTATTGCATGTATATGTTTTTGCTTACTTTCACAGCATTAAGTCTATATTCTTCGTTTGCGCGTTACGTCATCGCGGCCATGTTAACAAAGATTTCTTACTAGCTTCTTTTGTTTGTACCAACATGGCCGCTGTGTCTTTGTCTTGTGATTCCCTTGGAAATGATTGCAAACCATCAATTGGTATTATCTTGACAGTGAGTTGGCTTGGACTCGGGCGCAATATTAGTATGTACATTTGCAAAAACTTGAACTTCGAAAGGAAAATTAGATGATACACCCCCTTTCTTTCCATTAAATAATTTAGATATTGCCCCCCTCTTTTGGTTCACTACTTTACACTATGCCCTCCCTCCCTCCCTTTTTAGAACCCCCTTCTGATGATTATTGCGCACTCCCTAATTAACTGTATTCTAAATTTTCAACAGAAAAGGCAAAATTGATCCTTTGGAAATTAAAATTGAACAACGGATGGGAAACAAAAAGGTGAGTCAATTGTCCGTTCAATCGGTCAGTTGGTCGCTCAGTGAGTAGGTCGGAATTCGGTCGGTCGGTCAGTCAGTCAGTCAGTAAGTCGGTCAGTCAGTCAGTAAGTCGGTCAGTCAGTCAGTAAGTCGATCAGTCAGTCAGTCAGTAAGTCGTTCAATCGGTCAGTCAGTAAGTCGGTCGATCGGTCAGCCAGAAGGTCTGTCAGCTGGTTCGGTCGGTCGGTCAGTTAGTAGGTCTGTGGGTTAGTCATTTGTAAAGTCAATCAATTGGTCAGTCAGTAGATCGGTCGGTCACAAAGGCGGTCAATCGGTCAGTCGCTCGGTCGGTCAATGGGTAGATTGGTCGGCCATTTGGTTAATCGGTCAGGCATTCCGTCAATCAGTCAGTAATTTATTTATTTACCTATTCGTTTTGTATTTAGGAGTTCTTTTTTTGCTCGTTTTTCCATGGTTTTTCGTATATTTTGATATATTTTTGTTTTATTCCTTTATTTGTTTATTTTAGTTTTTTATTTTAGTTTGTATTGTTGTTAGTTTTCCTTACGGTTGTATATTATTTTTAAATAAAATAAAAATTACAAATACCACGTATTTTATAAGCACGACAAACAACAAGACAAAGCTCCGATAGAAAGCTAATTAATAACATGGTGCAGTAATTATAAGACCCGAGCATTGCGTGTGGCCTATTTAAACCTATCCTATGATATAAACAAATCGTCCCAACAATAGACCAAGTCTCGTCAACAACCCAGCCAAAAGCCTTTATTTGTTTGGTATTATACATCCCAGGAGCTTATCATAGGGGGTTCTTCTTTTGACGTCTGACCGACTTTAATTAAAAAATACATTGGGCATCGCCAAGCGAAAAGGGAAATACTCCATACTTTGTTGATCAAGAGTTACTGACGCTTATGTACACTTTAATTACTATTTTTTTCTGACAAAGTCCTTTTTTTCAATTATTTGAAATATAGATTTAATTTTGAAAGCGCAGGAAACAGCATCTTTCCGTGAAACGTTATTTGTTTACACGCGTTTTTGTTAACATTATTTCATATTAAGTTATGAGGTTCCTTTTCGCTTGGCAAAGCCCATATTGTAAACACCAGTGTAAGACAGTTCCGGCTATTATATTCAACTCGTTAATTAGATAAGTAAGTCAATCAGTAAAACCAAAACAATCAGAAAAATAAAATAGAGTGGTTTCCGTATGTGGTGGGAAACATGCGGTACTGACTTAAGCAAATAAACCGTACGACATTCCGTAACATTGAAATGGCTTCCCATTGTATGATTCATTCAATCAACGCGAAGATACGGTTACGGTCGTCCGTGTAACGCGGAATTTTAAAACGATGGGTGATTTCTCAGGTAACGCTGGTTCGAAATTTGGACGCCTACGGTATCGATGCTCAGGAATTTGCTCACAAAGTGCAACTGAAGGCTGCATGCAGTACCGCTGGTAAGTGTTTAGACAATGAAGATATGTAATATGGGGAAAATAAGCAGTTTTTCGTATGAGTGGTAAACATGCGTTAAAGTGAATCGAAAATGGCTTTCGCTCTGAATCAGTCAGAACCAATCACAGTGCTTGAATACTGAAGCCATTTACGAGTCACAGTACTGTACGTTTCTCACTTAAACGAATACAGCCGTTGTCATAACAACCCTTGGGAGTGGCTATTCATGAGTTATTTAAAAGCCGATTCACACTTAACAACTTTTGGGTCCTACCACTGTCGCATTGTCATAAGGTTTGTTTGTAAAACGTATCAAAATGCTATAACCTCTTTTGTCGTATATAACCCGACGTAAATCAGGTTTTAGGGTGTTGTAAGCATGTCGTTAGCAGATTGCATGCGATAGATGCAGGGAAAATTAAGTTGTACCTTGTAAATCGGTCTCGTTGAGCCAAGATTTGCATAAACTTAAAGCGTATTTCGTATGAGAGGTAAACGTACGATATCGTGTTGTGTGGAATTTAACCATTGTCATTTGATGGCCTTCTCTTGCTTTTTGATTGGGTCAGACTGTCAAATGGGAAGCCATTTGATGATCACGGTACCGCATTCTTTTTTTCCATATTAAATCCACTTCAGTTATTTTTAACTGATAATCACTTATCACAACTTTCTGCAATACACCATTGTGTTGGTCAATTGGCGCCGTTTTTCTAGACCATAAAAAATCTAAATTTAAACCACATTCACAGTAATAAATTACCGTATTTGTTGTTTCTGAAGTAATATTAGACCAGTTAAGTAGGAAACAAAAGTGTTTTTCTTTGTCTTATTCAAGCATTATGATTTCATAGGATGGATTTTTTCGCTTTTTGTTTTGTTCAGAGCGGAAGGCATTTCATTGTCAGGGTATCGTACGTTTCCCCTTTTACCATTAAATACTGAACATATCATACAATAATTACAGAGTTACAACTAAATCGCACTTACAATGTAACAAATCGCAAGCAGTTTGTTTTATCTGTACACTTATTAATGATAGGTGACGTCCACAAAATGTTCAAACTCAATTGGAACAACAAACGCAGAGAGTTGTTTCACTGAAAAGTTCAGTTTGAACATTTTTACGTCTTCTATCATCAGTAAGAGTACACACAAAATAGTGTTCGCGATTCGTTTTTTACAACAAGGAAAACGCGTAAAAGTACGCCTTTTTAAATTCTAGAAGTTTGTTCGCAAAAAAGTGACGATCTCTTGCAATTCAAAGTCATTTATCTCGCTAAAATTGACATTTCTGACCTCTCATTTTTCTTATTTATGGAACAAGTATATGAAAAACAATTTTTGAATTGATTGAGGTTGATTTCCTATGAAAAAATGCGGAAAATTTCAACAATTTTTACAATCAAAACAAACAACTGAAAGAAGCGTGCGCTCATTGACTTCACCTATTTGTCTGTACTTTTGATCTAGCTGAGAACCAATCAGCGTGCACTCGTTGACGTCATCTATTTGTTGTACTTTTATGAAGTTTCGCTCACCTAGAGCTTTTGAGATACTCCTCCCTCTCAAACATTAGTGAAGCTAATGTTTGAGAGGGAGGGGTATCTCAAAAGGTGAGTGAAACTTCAGTTTTGACACGGGAGCTGAGTTAATGAAACTGTCGAGTTAATGATATATTTTTCTAACAGTAAGCCAACTGCCTGGTAAACATAAGACCCCTGGTATGCAAGTACTCGTACAAGGAAACCAAATCCACCTTGTTGCTGCGGCTTTGCTCGGTAAGTCTCGGAAACATTTCTAGAAACGTTGTCAAAGAAGGGCTGGATCTATTTCTATTTATGCGAAGTCGTGTGCAGCGAATTTCATCGTGTGAGGAAGACTCCGACATCGTTGCGCGTAATATTCACAGGGGTGAGCAAATGAATCAGTTTTGCCGTTCACACATTGCATCATAATAGGAGGCACAGTTACACTAGGTTATTTTCCATGCAACTTGTCTTGCAATTTTGTTGCCGCAACCGTTGCGAGAAATAGAATCCAGTTCTACTTTTCGCAACAAACTTAGGAGACCTTGACTTGTTTAACACCTCTCTTGCAACGTGTCTCGCAACGATTTGTGTGAACAACCACTGAATAACATTCTATTTTATTCATGTGTCATGTTTATCCCAGTTCTTTGCCGTTGCCATTGCGAGACAAGTCGCACAAAACATTGCCTAGTGTATCATTTCCCGTTGTTGCAACTGCATCGCACTGTTTTTTGCTTGATCAAAATTGCGAGACAAGTTTCAGGAAAGACTGCCTAGTATAACAGCACCTTCACTTGGAAAATATATTTGTTCAGGTTTTTTTCTGTCTGTTTTCTTTAAATTCTTGTAGAAGATTACAAAATACCTAAGAAGTACATCAGTGGGCTGGAACTACTAAAAAGCCAGAAGAAGAAAAAATAGAATAATTATATTAATTTAATGAATAATGAATAATGTACTGAAATCTCTGAAGTCGCGATGAAATAAATACGTTTTTTTCCCGTACGGACCCCGTCACGTGCCCTTTGGTTTTTAATAGGATTGCGGCGCGAGCGGTGCTTATGGTCATATGATAAGGTTTATTGTTAGTGTTAGTTAGTTTTGTAGTGTTGGTATGGATATTGTTTGATGTTGCTGAAGAGGTTGGTAGTATGGATGTTATTAGTAATGTCAATTTTTAAAGTATGGGACAGGCAACATGATACAATGCTGCAATTTTTGAACGGAATTTCATTGCGAATTTGCCAAACAGATCCAGTTATTTACATTTCTAGGATAGAATGACATTCTGTAAGATTCTGTATTGCTTTTAATAGGTAGAAAAGAATGTTCCTTGACGCATCTTGATCAGTGTTCTTGTAGGTTTCTTTCTTTTAATTGTCTCGTGGGTCAACTGCTACTAGGCCATTTACAATCTTGAAAAGGAGGACCTGTCCTGTAATAGTCCTTCGATGTTCTAAAGTCCTCCAGTCTAGCTCAGCTAGGATATCTGATACACTCGTCAAGGGATCAGTGGTATCTCGAGAGTACCTACCGAGAAGCGCGTCTTTGCACCATTTCTACCTTGTAGATACCGGTAGATAGATAGATAGGTAGGTTTGTTTATTTCCACTTATTACAGATAAAAGTCTGAATTACAAGTGGGGTCAGTATTACATAGTACTTACAACTAGAGTTTAAATCTATCTGTGCGCGTTGGTTTCAAGTGAATATTGTTACTATTCCTAAAATTATAACTATGGGTTGCTGACTTTAATTGACCTTTAGCAATATTGTATAGGGGGTTATTCGGTTGTAATGAGGTGATAAAGTTCCGACATGCGGAAGATCTTCTGTCATCAAGCAATTGTAAGTTAGCTACATCGAGTGCGTTTTTATACGAGAGGTTCGGAAAAATTATAGCTAGGGCACGCTTCTTCACTTTTTCTAAGGCTGATGACAAATATTTAGGTAAGTTAGCAAAACAAACAGAAGCATATTCTATTCTATTGTATAAAGCGTTGTTTTCTTTGCCCTTTCTTGGATCCTATATTGTAGAGAAATACACAAGCTTTGGTCTAAGAATTGCTTTGTAGGCTTTTTTCTTAGATGCTTAATTGTCGAGTTGATTCTCAAGTTCCTTTTTAGTTTTTGACGTGTGTGTTGTTAGTGTGGGTGTTGTTAGTATGGGTGTAGCTAATTCGTTTAGGATTTTAACGGTGTATTCGGATTTCCATTTTGAGTCGAGTTTGTCGTTGCGGGCCGATTTTGCAATAGTGGTATTTTTTTATATTTTGCTCATGTTCGCGAAAAAATCGTACGATTTCCACGAAACTTTTGAATAAATAGGAGATTTTCATAATCTTGTCTGCTAATTTCAGAGAAAATTGTTCGAGTGCGAATTGCGCGGCGAATTTTAGGTGGACCTACTAAACTTTGCTAATGTCAGAAATATCAGATGGTTTTTGAATGCTTTAAACTCGAATAAACAAAATTAAAATACCAAAACCACATAATAAAATGCCTTATTGATATAGGAAAGCATCAATTGTAAAAAAAGTCACAGAGTTAACAAAAACAAACCACAACGCATCAAACTACGTTCGCAAAGCAACCCCAAAAAACACTAAAAAAATCCTGATGAAACCGTAACTGGCGAAACGTCCTTAAGAAGTTTTTAATGTCGATCTAAAAATATCACGTCCATTTCTAGAAGAAAGCGAAAGAATTGTATTAAGTAAATCAAAAAGAATCACAGGATGTCGATTGTTAAGTCAGTCGTAACGGAAGTGAGTCAGTCGTCATGCATTTATCATAGTGTCATATGATGAACCAGTTGTTTTATATTTTATGTGAATGACGCGTGACGTGTTAGCCTGCATTGCAGAGGGCTTGGAGAGCCTTAGCTGCGCAAAGTGCAGAACGCATTCAAAGCAGGCTAGTGACGTGTGAGTTATATTTGAATTTCAGTAATCATTAATCTTGTGAATATATTAGCAATGAACTGAGGAGGTGGTGGGGGAGTGGGAGGGGGAGGGGGAGAGGGGGGGGGGGGGGGGGGGGGGGGGAGTAGAAGGATAACTTATACACTCATTAAATCAGTCACAAATAATATCAACTAAGAATGTACA
>JANTNT010166273.1:0-10174 GCA_024752375.1 Entacmaea quadricolor
CCGGGTCTTCACGCTGCGTTCGGTTTCTCCTACATATGTCTCATTACACGAGCGTTCATCGCCTGAACAAGATATGTTGAAAACCACTCCAGCTAAGTTCTCCCTTTTCATTTTGTCTTTAGCTGATCCAAGGGCACTTCTGATTGTGGTAGATGGCTTAAACTGTGTTTGTATGCCAAAATCTGCCACTATTTTCCTATATGTTTCAGACAGTGTCTTTACATAAGGAATAGTAATGGAGCATTTGCTTTCTTTCATTGACTTTCCTTTTGCTTTCCTTTATGGAGGGCGCCACAAACTCTCTGGGATTTACAACAATCTTATTCATTTACATCTACAGAATAAGTTCCCCAGGGAATTTCTACCCAAGTCTGACTAATTTAATTCATTTATCTGATGAAGACTGAAGGATCAGTCGAAAACTTATAGTTAGACTAAATTTCTTGTGTTGAGATCAAAAGTTTTAATTTTCTTACAGATATTTCAATCAACACAAATGAATATTCACCAAAGTACTTTTTAAACTCTTCTAAGGTGACTCCAACATAATTGCGCGCGGATTTCGGATTTTTGTTCGTGTTGCATCAAAAACTCTCGGATCATTATGAAATAAGCACAGTGCAGTAGCTCAATATTATGATTGAATAAAGAGAAAACAATTTATAAGCCCTTGGCGGGAATCGAACCCCACATCTTCGGTTTACTATTCAGACATGTTAACCACTACACTACAAGGACCAACAACGCTGGAAACGCAGCCAGTTAATTTAATGTATGAGGTAACTGCAGGGATCCCTTGGTTCGATTCCCGCCAAGGGCTTATAAATTGTTTTCTCTTTATTTATTCTATATATACACCTCATTGAAAAATCATTGTCATGTTGTTAAAAGGTTAATTCATCGAAGCTGAGACCAAAAGGTATTCTGGTTAAACAGTTAATGAGGCTAATATTATGCATATTGAATATTGCAACTCAGTTCAAGTTACCGAACAAAGCATTTATTCACTTTTCATGTTTGTGTCTTCATGCAAACACTCTCCAAATGACTGGAATATCATTTACCCAGAACACCCTTCGGTCTTAGCTTCGATGATTCAACCTTTTCAACTCGACAACGATTTTTCAATTAGGTGTATACACCGAACGCATTTAATATACTTTCATATTATTTCTGACATAATTCTATGCGTATATATATTGTTATAATGTTGTCTGCTTACCATTAGAGTACCAGTAGTTTAGTGGTAGATCATCCGACTAGACTAGGGAAGGCCATGGGTTCAAACCCAACCTGGAACATAGATTTTTTTCTGAGTTCCTAAATTACATGCACATCTTTCCCGTTATTTCTTCCTATATGGATACACTGCCAAAATTAGAGTCGTATCTGTAAAACTAGCTAGTTGAGTAATTTGGATTGAACTAGAGCAAAATAAACACCTCGTAAAATTATTATAACAATAGAGTTGATTTCATTGGGCGTAACTATGAATTTTCTCAACTCAGTGTCGTTTTAGCCCAAGCGAAGCGAGAACAAGAACATCAACTCTATTACTATTATTATATTTTTATAGGCCATTTTATGGAATTATAGAGGAATAGACCGATTCAGCTTGGGTGTTTATGTTTCCCCATTTCAGACCACGTGTCATTCCCTTGAGTATTATTTCTCTGCTTGATTTATATTCATATTATTGTATCTTTTCAAGCGTACCACTAAAACAGGAAATAATGTTCAAGGGAATGAAAAGTGATCTGAAATGGGAGGTCAAAGGTCCGAGCTGAATCGGACTCTTTACTCTGACTGGCGGAAAACAGGCTAAAATATGTTTCAGCCCACTGATTTCTTCATATTTGCCCGTAAAATACCCCACATTCCCTTATAAAAAATATTTTATTTTTCGAAAATGCGCTTGAAAATTAAAGACCAGTCGCTTGTCTCAGTGAAAATAATCAATCCTTAATGCTTATTAGAAAGCGTATTAGGTAAATTACGAACCTTGTAACGTATAATAAACAGAAGACTGCACTGAGGCCTTTGACAACTGCTGGTCATATAAAATAGTAAGCCAGTTCGACTAGAAACCGTGGACAGCTGTTTCGGCCTGTATCGGGCCTCGTCAGCAAGGTGTTTTTTTTTTTTTTTTTTTTTTTGTTTTGTTTTGTTTTTGTTTTTTTTATGTTTTACATCACAACAGGAAGGGATTCCTAAGTGTCATAAACCTGGAGGGTAGACCAGCACACCACACACCGCCGAGTAATCAAACCTCGCCTCCCTAAACCTGGACAGAAAAACATCTACAAACATTCAACACACTGACACAGTTATCTTATGACAAGATACAACCAGCACAACCTGAGAGTAGATTGACTGACATCCCGTGATGTTCAATTAAGTAACACCCACAACTCAGGCTGGTCAAGGGAAACCAACGTGTCATAGCTCATGGTTAACATCGACTGTCGCCAGAGGGGCGCCCTGAAGACCTTTGGATCTCGTAGACTACAAAAGATAAGCCCACCTTTTTCCCAACCAGTATTTGAGAGGGTAGGCAAAAAAGAGGAAGCAGCACACACCACTCGCCTGGTCGTTAGGCGAGCAAGGATGCTGCTTCAAACAGTAACAATGAAAACAGAATTAACAAGGCGCCAACCTGCGCCATTATTATCTCTTATTATTTCCGTTCAAAGCTGCGCCTGCCGGAGCCGGACTCACACCCTCTGAACGCAATGGGGAGAATAAAACGCAGACGACCCTGTAACGAGGCAATGGCTTCGACTGCAGAGGGGCGGCCGTTACGAAAACGGAAATCATTCCTCTGCAGCCAAATCACCCCCTTCGCGGTGTGAAGCATGTACGGGTATGTGGGCGGCACGCGTTCCTATCTGGTAAAACCATATAGGGCTCGGCGCTCAGTTACATCCGGTGCGTCTGGCAATCCCCGATCAATCACAAAAGACACTCAAGCGACGACACTCTGGGCAAGTGGGCAACCAAAGAAGAGGTGCGGAATGTCCTCCATTGGGTGGCCAGAGAAGCAAGTGGTTGCCAAGTGATTCCAGCCGAAGCCGGAAAGACGTACAGCAGTGTACAATACCCCGTGCGCAATTTTCCAGGCTAGGTCAGTGACCACTCTGTCAATTGTGCAGCAGTGGACTTGTTGCCAGGCATCATGTCGGGGTACGCGCGAGCGAACTTCGCATTGCAGTGCGGTGGGCGACTGTTCTTGCGAACCAGGAACTGATACGCACCTTTCACAGTTAAGGTGGGCAGCAAGGCCGGATTAACTGACCGGTTGAAAAAGATGCCGGTTCGACCAGCAACGACACCTCCATCAAAGGCGTTTCAGGCTTTCACGATATCCCGATAGAAAGGTGGCAGATTGTCGTTTCTGGATACAAAGGGATTTCGAAGGAAATCTCTAGGTAACCCGCGACTCAAGAAGAACTGAAAGAAGGATTTCCACTTCGTGGACGATGAGTCGAAAAACCTTCGAACCCATTGTCCATGGAATGCGGTCACCCTGTGCGCAAAGCAAAAGAAACCAATTTCTCCCTCAGTGGTTGGCTGACAGATGTTGTTCCGTGATTTCAACTCCCTCCTGTTGTTCCACAAGAAAGAATGGATCACTCTGTCAACCTCCTTGGAAACCCAGTTGGGGACTGGAAGCACAGACACGACATACAACAACCCAGACAACCCCAGTGCGTTCAACACCAAGCTCTTCCCACGATAAGAGAACTGGCGATGACATCACGATTCGCGGGCATTCGTCAAAGACTGAATCCTGGAAAGGAAGGTCTCTCTATCCAAGTTGTCTGGACCAAGAAAAGCCCCAAGGACTGGTAAAACCATGGAGGACCAACGGTGATGTGCTGGAGGATCAGTACGATGGCGCCACGGATCAAGCCACAAGCCTTTCGACTTGCCAGCATTGATTCGCGCACCGGATGCCCTTTCGTATTGATCATAAATCTCAAAGGGTGCCACGAAAGCATCATCCGTAGAACAGAAGATGGACGTATCGTCAGCGTGCTGAGAGATCACAGCCTGTAAAGCAACCTCCGTAATCCAAAGGCAGGCACGTATACTACATGCCAGGACTTCCGCCACTAGTACATAGAGGATGGCACTAAGGGGACACCCCTGACGGACACCCGAGAGAGGTTCAAAGAAATCAGAGATATACCCGTTAGCCAGCCCCGCACTAGAGATCCCAGTGTAAAATACCTGCATCCAACCCCGGAAAGAAGGCCCAAAACCCATCCCAGAGAGAGTGTGATGCACGAAAGAGCAGTCCAGTTGATCGAAGGCCTTTTATTGGTCGAGTGAAAGGATCCCCAAAGGTATGTCACCCTCCGTTGCATAGTGAACAATGTCCCTCAAAAGAGAGACATTACTCCAATGAAGCGGTCGGGATGCGTCACGTTTGGTCTTCGGCCGCCACTTTTCCAATGACCTTAAGAAGGCGCCCAGCTATGCACCTAGTCGCGATCTTATAGTCAACGTTAAGAAGCGTGATGGGACGCCAGTTCTTCATGTTTAAAGGGTCTTCGCGCTTATGAGAGTGATAACCCCTCGTCTCTGTGAAATGGACATTTCCTGGTTCTCGAAGCCAGTGTTCAAAACATCTACAAGATCCCGGCTGACAGGCGACCAGAAAGTCTTGTAGAACTCCATTGGGAGACCGTCAAGACCCGGAGTCTTGCTCCGAGCCATGCCTTTGAGAGATACAAGAGCCTCAACGACAGTTAACGGTCCCTCGCAGGAGTCGGTTTCCGCTTGAGACAGAGTCGACTCCAGTTTCGACAGCATGCTGTCCTGAACCTGGGAATCTACAGGTGACACCGTAAAAAGATTTTGGTAAAAATCCTTCCACGTCTCCAAGATGTCAAGCATGTCGCAAACAACTTTCCCAACTGGTTTGCGAACAGCAGAAAGCCGCTGCTTGCAGCCCCTGCTCTTCTCAAGTCGAAAAAAGTAGTAGGACGCAATTCCCCTCCTCAGCCCACCGCGTACGTGATCGGACCTGAGCAGCGCGAGCGGCATCGAGGTCAAAGGTGTGCACTTCGCTCTCTACTTGCTTCAAGCGCGGGAGGACAGAAAGCGTCCCTGTTCGATTTGGGACTTGAGAGAAGCCAGCTCATCCAATAAAGATTGCCGCTGAATGCGGCGTTTACAAGTACGTGCCTTGCAATATCCAGTAGTAGCTTCCTTGGTTTTCAACTTGCCCAAGTCCCACCAAGTACGCAGACAAGGGTACATGAGTCGGGAAAGTTGCCACTGCCCCCACAGGGTCCCAATGAGATCACAGAAAGTGCGCTCCTCCAAAATAGAAGTATTAAGTTTCCAATAAGACGTATCTAAAGGGAATGACATTCGGAACGTGGAAAGAAAGCGTAACTGCGGAGTGGTCCGAGTAGGGACAAGGCAAAATGTCTGCCCCTACCACCTTGTGAGCCCACGACCGAGGAAACGTCAGATCGATTCTAGACGAGAGAGACCCATGTGGTTTCATCTATGTGTAGACCCTGTCATGAGGGTGGAGATGCCTCCACTCATCAAGACAGTTTGCAGCACTCATCAAGTCCTGCGATCTACTTATTGGTCCACAATAGAGCTAAAGTCGCCCGCGAGTATCACAGGGATCCTGGGGTCGACATTAGCAATAACTGCCTGGAAGAAAGTGTCTCTATCAGGATTCCGGTTAGGCGCATACAACGATACGACTCTAAACACATCACTCGTGCTACTTACTGACGTTAAGGTTCTATCTCCGACACCGTCTCTCTTTCTTTCTGATCACTGCTTTGTTGAATGCACTAATTACAAAAAAGCTACCATGGGAAAGAAATGCACTTTGAGCAGTTAAGTAGCAGTTGGATCGTAGATACCTTGAGAGTCTCCATGATCGAGCACGACGTATCATTTTGCCAAGAATGAAACACGTAAAACCTTCAACTAGACCTTTACCTAACAATCCTTTAGATTGGACAGTGCGTCAAATTTGCCCAGTTCCATTATAACAGTCAGCTAGCTCCCTTAGTTTGTAACCCCTTAACCTGCATGTTTGTTGTTGTTGTTTTTTTTTTTGTTTTTTTTGTTTTTTGTTTTAGTATATGGGCTTCATTATAGAGTAAAATGGGACCTCAATTATGACATGTTGTTAATTAAGACTTAATGGTTTTGCATAGTTAAATTATCAATTTCTTGCAATGTCATTTCCAACTTTTAATGTTATCTTGATTTTGTAGAACAAAAAATTAATTAATTAATTAAATTAAAGAAAGAATATAGAACAAATATATAGAGATAAGTCTTGCTTCAACAACCTAAGCGTTAATTGATTCATTTTCAATCTCATTCGGCCGATCGGCTGAGACCCATCGGCAGTTAGGATCAATGAGATATTGAATAAACGAATAAACAAATGTGTAGGCCTCAATACTGAGCTACTATACTGTGCTTATTTCAAAATGATCTGAGGGGTTTTGACGCAACACGAACAAAAAATCCGAAATCCGCGCGCAGTTATGTTGGAGTCATCATAATAGAGACATTTCAATAAATACAAATGGAGTAGAAGTTGTTTTACTTAGCCAACATAAATTTGTTCTTTAACGAAGTTAAAACGAAGCATTGTTGTCCTCTAAGAAAGAAAAAGAGAAAGAATCGAAAGAGAAAGAAAGAGGAAGGAAAGAGAAAGAAAGGAAGGAAGGAAGGAGAGAAGAGAGAGAGAGAGGAAGAGCGAAAGAGAAAGAAAGAAAGAAAAATGAAAAAATTCTAAAGAAAATAAAGCATTTCTTTGATGTTACAAGGGGCTTACCACCAGAAGAAAAATATATCTCGAGGTGGCAGCCTAGAACCTCCTTCTCTACGCCCCTTACATTAATAAACACCTGTTACATTCTTTTGAAAAATCAAAATGAAATCATCGATCGATCTTAGCTTCAACACAGATCATCAGACATTATTTTTCAAACGTATTTCTTTATAATTTGTCAGGTCACAAACAAATGTGTCACATCGCGAAGGCGACAACGTTGATGGGCCAGGAAGAGTCCAACGAAATCGTGAAGGACAACAACGTAGGAGGTTCAAGTCAATTAGTTTGAGCATTATATTTACGCCACGATTACACCTTAGATAAAGTTTGAGCCATGCATTTGCTTAATTGCAAGTTGCCAGTGAAGTGATATTAATGTCTAATTCCAATCAATTAAATTCTCTTTATTTAAATCCTACCTGTTCAAGTGAAATTGAAAAAGAAATTGATAAAATCCAATCTTCAAAGGCTACCGGTCCCTATAGCATTCCTGTAAGGATTTTAAAATTGTTAAAGGAACACATTTCTAAGCCCTTAGAAAATATATTTAATATTTCCCTTTCTTCAGGTAATTTTAAAATTGCAAATATTATTCCTGTACATAAAAAAGGCACTCGTATTAGCATAAATAACTGTCGACCTATTTCCTTACTCTCAATTTTTAACCGCCTTCTTGAAAAAATAGTTTGTAAGCGTCTCACTAGCTTCATTGTGAAACATGAGCTAATGTATAGTAAACAGTTTGGGTTTAGAACTAATCACTCTACTTTACATGCTATATTGTCTATTACTGATAAGATTCAAACTGCAATTGATGAGGGTTCTTATGCATGTGGAATTTTTTTTAGACCTATCAAAGGCTTTTGATACAGTTAATCATACAACCCTATTAAAAAACTTGATCGTTTAGGTATAAGAGGTCTTGCAAATGATTGGTGTAAATCATATTTATCAAATAGATTACAATTTGTTTCTCTGGGTAGTGTTAAGTCTGACTTGCTACCTATATCTTGAGGAGTACAAAACGATCAGTGTTGGGTCCAATTCTGTTTTTATTATATATTAATGACTTTCATCTTTGTTGTAATTTACTTGATTTACACTTATTTGCTGATGACTCTAACCTTTTCCTTGCTGACAAGCGTCTTGTCAGACTCCAATCTTCTATCAATAACCAATTATTTTATATAAATGAATGGCTTTGTGCTAATAAATTCTCTCTCAATATTGATAAATCTAATTTTACTATTTTTCATCAACACCAGAAAAAAAATCGACCACACAGTTAATATAAACTTAAATGAAAAACCCCTTAAGAGAGAATATAAAATTATCTATCTTGGCATCTTTTTTGACAGTCACTTAAATTGGAAAGCTCACGTTTCATATGTCTCCAGCAAACTAAAACGTAACATTGGCATAATATCTAAACTTCGTCATTTTGTTAACATCGATATTTGTGTCAGCCTTTATTATTCCCTTATCTACCCCTTCTTAATCCATGGCATAAATGCTTGGGGAAATACTTATAATTCCTCCTGTTTATTCTACAGAAAAAGGCTATCAGAAATGACTTTTTCTGATTATAATGTTCATACTAATTATATTTTCTTAAGACTTAACATATTGAAATTTTTTGACCTTATATTCTTTAACAATGCATTATTTATGTTCAAGTTTTATTCAAACAATTTACCACAATCCTTTAATTCCTTTTTTGTGGAGGTTAATACCATACAGAATTATAACACTAGACTTGCAAGTAAATCATCATTTGTGATTCCAAAAGCAAGAACAAACTTTGGAAAATTTAATATCAAATTTATTGGAGCCAAGGTTTGGAATTCAATTGATGAAACGATTAAAAAACTCAATTTAGAACAATTTAAGAAAAGGCGAAAATGGATATACTTAGTTAATACATTGATTCTACATGTAAAAAGGTATTAATGGCGTTTCTAGTTTTAATTTTAATATTTATAATCTCCTGTAACTCCAGTTAAATTGCTTATCAAACTTGTGAATTTTTTCTATAAATTCTATTTGTTAATTTTTTGTTATTTAATTATTCTTACATAATTTCTTTATTATATTTATTATTCATCCTTTTCATCTATATTCGTCACTTTTTGCACTGTATTTTGTTAACACTTGAATTGCCCGACTTTTTATATTTGCTGTACTTTGATCAGCTAATTACCTCGTTTAACCTTGTGGCTATTTTAATTAGCCAGCTACCTTTTATTCTGTCGCACGTTTATTTTTTTCAAATTCATTTTATTTCATTAAAATATTAAAATATTGTGTTGTGTTGTGTGGAGGCCAACTAGAAAGTTTTTGACTACTTTGGCCTCCACACATATCTTCGTATACACCTTGTAATTTTACTTAATATAATATTGTATTTTATTGTTAATGTATTATTTTAGTTTTTTGTATTAATTGCTTACATGTGTGAAATAAAAAAAGTTCAAAGTTCAAAGTTCAAAAAAGTGTTGTGTTGTGTTGTGCTACCAGGCCTTAACAGGGGTGATGCAATTGCCGGTCAGGGTAATTTTAGACATCGAATGTCCACCGGTTGATTGGGCAATGGGTAAGTGCTCTTTCAGGGTTTGACTCCACAGCTGAGAACTCATGTGAGTAGAGTTGTTTGTTGGTTCTTTCTCTTGCTTTGAGGGTTTTTCTCCGGGTTCTCCGGTTTTTCCTCCACAAAAATCAACATGCTAAATTAATTGATCTGTGAGTTAGCCGTGACCTGACTTTCACCAGCTTTGTGGCTGCATGTTTTAGAGTTTGATAAAAATTGATCTGTTTTATGCAATGATAGTTTAGATATTAGTCAGCTTACCGTGGAGCTCGAGCTACGGCAAAAAGAAGCTGCAGATATCCAGAAGTGACGAGGTTATTTTAATTCTTTGAGATCGGACAGAGTGTTACTGTTAAATGCTGTCGAGGCTTCTGCCAAGATAATGGTAGGTAGAATATTAGTAACGCAACAACTACACCAACAGAAATAAATTATTTCAAGAAGCTCCACGGCGCATCGATTTCGCTGGAACGAGCATTGCTTCTTTTGTAGTGAAGTGGCAAAATAGACAAAAAAAAAAAGGCTTCAAAGAAATCCCAGTAAGAACAGAAAAACCATTATTTAAAAGCGAAAGCTGACGTTTGTTATGAGAGGAATGATGAATGGACTAAAATAGTGCTTGGTAGACTGTGCTCGGAGTATGCCAGAGGCTCCTGAATGCTTCTGATGCATTCTGTCACTACTACCAATGTAGTGTCAATTTTCGGATTGATAAAGATGTCTCAAGAAAGCACAACCGTGGTTCTGTTTTGCTGATC
>JANTNT010166284.1:0-10174 GCA_024752375.1 Entacmaea quadricolor
CAATAGAACAATAGCATAAACAATAGAGAACAATACAGGCTGTAGGTGTTGATTACCCTAAATCATGACCGGTATAACTCTTAGGTATATTTTACTATGTATATGTAGCGTGAGAGTAGAGTGCACGCACTTAATCCGTGAAACAAATAGAACTAATTATAGTACTAAATAGTGTTGGTTAGACAATAGGAAACAAAGGAATTAGCATAATTTAGCACCTATTTTGTACTATCCATGTTTCACGGATTAAGTGTGTGCACTCTAGTTTACAGTACGGAATTCTGCCGTAACATACAGATACGACGATACTAAATAAAGCTCTCTAGTGAAATTCGACATCAATTTTTTTACAAATCGTAAGGCAAGAATAACTTCTTGAGTCAATTTCAAAACGAATTTATTACAATTTGCATGCCTGTTCCATTGAAGAATTTTTGCTGTTTTGTTCAACAAAACGCAAAGTAAAATTACCGAGTTGTTGCAAATTATCCTTTCAAACTAATTTTGTCTGTTGGACTTCTTGCGAGCTCGTGAATCAACCTTATGAGTTGTTGCAAATTCCCGATGTATTTTTCTACTTTCATTTTGCGCGAATAAGTCTCAGACGTTTTGTAATGTCGTCGAACTAGTGCTAAAAAGCCAATGCCAAACTTTACGGTATTTTCAAAGTACACTGTTATAATAACATCCTTTCACGTAAAACTGTATTACAAAGGTTTTTCATGAGGTCACGTAAAGTGTCACGCAAAGCCTAGCTAAAAATACTAGAAAAATGAAATCAGTTGGATTATGAATCTCTCATTAGACAGGCAGTATAATTTGTACTACACTCACTCGCATTGCATAACTCAAAATATCCAGTCACACTACAGACTTTCTAATAACATATATGCTAACATGAGATATGTAATTCATTCTAGATGTGCTGCTTATAAATTTCAAGCAGATTTTCCTTCGTATTTGGGGAAATACCTATGAAAAAGGGATAAACGCTGGTATCCATTTTCACACATTTACACATTACTAGGCCTCCACGTTTTTCGCTTTCCCTTGTGCCAGTATGTGCGGCGCAAACACGACAGAACAGGCCACGTTCGAAATATTAAAGTTCTGGTTTGTTTGTGAGGCTTCCATCGCATGGTACATCATGTAGAAACAAAAATACAACTACCAAGTAACATTAGTGTTTCAAATACACTGAATTTACTATGCATGACGTTCCTACCGAAATGCATTTTTTTCACCATTATTTTTGGTTAGAAAAATAGCGAGTTTCGAACCCAACAGCATTATTGTACAGTTTCCAAAATTATATTTTCTTACTCTCTTCCTCTGGTAATATTTTGATTGTTTTATTCCCGAAAGCCTGGTCAGGCTGATGGTGATATATCGAACGTAGCCTATCAGCGTGTGGCGCAAACTAACAACGCCGAAGCCACTTGTAAAACTATACCGAGAGAGCTTTACTTAGTATCGTCATCTACGGCAGAATTCTTTAAATTAAATTACTGTCATGCTACATATACATATTAAAATATACGTAAGAGTGGTTAAAATGGTGACTGGAGCTACTGCTACTTATTAATATTAGGTAAGTGGTTTTTGCTGAAATAATAAAAATAAAAAATAAAAATGGGTCCAAAACTGAGTCCAAAAATGGGTCCAAAAATAGTCCAAGGGTCCAACAGTCCATGGGTCCAGTCCATGGGTCCACTTCATGTTTTACCCTAACATAGAAACAATGACGAAGCATTTAGCAGAAAGTCAATATACCTTACATAACGTAAAGGTGCAAGGTCAAGCCAGCATGCAATTAGAATTAATCGCCGATGTTTAGATTTTTACTAGGATTCGGAAAATACCCTATTAATTGCAATTTTCTCAATTAAATGTCTTCTTGAATGTTATTGTTTTCTGAATAAAATTAGATAGAGATTCTTAATTTACTTTAGAACGAACAACTGTTTTTATCATCAGGTCAAGTTTAATCGTACGATTCTTTTAGGATAAATAAACCTTTCCGGATTTCCAACATAAAGGTATCGTTTTTCTGCAGATTAAATGTACGGATAATTAAACAGCTCTTCCCTGGAGCTCTACCCAGAGGTTTACCGCGCTACGAGGGCCTTCATCCCTCCGAGTTGTAACTAATTGTAAAGCTAATAAATACATAAGCAAACAAACAAACAAACAAATGAATGAATGAATAAAAGCTTACACCAAGGGTAAAACAGCTATCGGTGTAATATTGAGCGATTGATTGCAGGAGATAAAATTTTCAAATCAGTTTAAATTGCATGGGGATATATTTTTGTAATTTCAAAATAGGGGGGAAATTTTTTGGTTTTGGTGCAGCCAAGTGGGTTTTGATTTGAACTAAGTACTTAGCATATTACTTAATTTCACCATCCCAACCCCCGTTCCCCCGCTACAACGTAATTAATTTTAGCGATCGGTCCACTTGTTTGAGCATTCTACGCCATTGTTCAAATAGATATTTTAAAATATGATAGCAATGACAGTATAATAATGAAATTTTGTCAAATCATAATTTCTTGTTAATATTATTATTATAAATGACATTTCTTGATTATTACTTGCAATAACGATGATGTCATTAGGATATTTAGAATACAATTAATGCACTTGAAAATGGTGCCGCATTAATCAATTTCTTTTATCATCTTGTTATCGTTAACGAAGTGCAGAATACCGACAAACTTTTCTATCTATATGTACCTTGGTGCACAAGGGAGAAATTGTTTCCAGTGGTACTTAAATCTTCTGGATTCATTGTCGTTTTTGGTTTTGTGGTTTTCAGTCGACTGATCATTACGCTCTGTATCGGCCTGGAATCCTAAGTTTGGGATCCCAGTATCTCCTTCTTGTTCTCTTCCTAGTCGTGATAACTCGATTTGTTTATCAGGACCAGGAGAATTATTCTCTATATCTGCCATTTCTTGTATTTAATACCACATGCCGATGTTTTCCAGCCTTCTGAAACTGAATCTCTTGTGTTATATGCTTTGACATTCCAGAAGAACCTCTACATCTGACCGTGAGTTCATTGGAAACTGGCACTAGGCATTCTATTACCTTGATCGCCCTTGATATCATTAATTAGTAAACTAATCATAAAATGGAGTTTAATCGGACTGAAATAGTATCTTGGGTGAGTATTTACATCAATAAATATCCTCTAATCATCTTAGAGGCATAATTCTACGCATCTATTCTTTTTCGAGTGTTTATTGTTACATTATGCGTTTTTGAAATATACGTTATACTCGTCATGTAAGCTTAATTAAGAGATCGAAAACTTGTTTTTAGATATTTACTTTTGTATCTTATTTTACCCTTGAAGGGAGCAAATAGTTATGGCCAGCTTTGTTACGGCCACACACACGATGTTGCTCGCCCTGTACAAGCTGTTCCCTCCCCTACAGAGGGTGTTCTTTACCTGACAGGGGGTGGAGGTCACACAGCTATTATTTCAAGTAAGTGATCTATAATAAAATCAAGTGATTTAATGAATCATTTCTAATTAAAGGCAACAAATATGGAATGACATTGTTTGTACATATGATATCATTAATCTTATGCTCATTTTATTGCCGTTAGTCAAATATATATATGCCTAAATATAAGCTTAAGCTTAATTAAATACATCACCATAATTTATTATTAAGTCAATTGAAGCCTACAAGAATGCATGATTGCAAATAAAGGCTATAAATAGTTGAGTAGAATGTTTCATGCAATATGATGTTGGTTTAACATGACAATTAAATTATCAAATTAAACTTTTAAAGGTGTTGGTAAATTATATGTTTGTGGATGGAATAGTAAAGGTCAGTTGGGCTTGGGAGATACTGTTGATAGAACTACCTTAACTCAAGTATCCAACATCCAAGAAATAAGATGGATCTCATGTGGTTGGAATCATTCAATGGCAATAACAGGTAAAATAATGATCATTAAATTGAATGTTTGATTACATTACTTATGTTAGGGCCCATTTGTGCTATCTCAAAAAATGTCTTACTGAAAATGTTGTTAGTTCATAAATTCACAACAAAATTAATTTCATCTTTATTTGGTGATGACAATTTAAATAACTTAATATGACTGGTAATTTTGTTTTAGTTGAAGGAAGCCTTTTTGTTTTTGGTTCAAACGCTTTTGGACAACTGGGACTGGGCACATCTGTTGGAAGCCATTTTATTACAACTCCATATCAGGTGCATATAAATATACATTTTTAGTTGAAAACCAAATTTTTTAATACTTTTTATGTTACAACATTGCAGTGCCCCTCTCCAAATTGTTGTGTGTGTGATGCCCCCCAATGAATAAATGTATGTTTTTTTCTTAAAGGGCATTATTTTTGATTCAGTGAAACTTTCTGTTTTGCCACCACCTCCCCCCAAACTCCCTAGACAATGTCCTTGCTATGTCCCTGCAAGACCATTAGTCTGTTCACTTATAAGCATGTACTGGGTGTATGTCAGTTTTGCATTGCTTACATTGCCTTACTAATTGCCTTGCTGTTGTTACTTTAAATTTAAACCTGTAGAATAACAAGTTCTTGCTTACCTAGTAGGTTACACTTGGATTTAAAGTAAAGCATGTCGCTGCAGGATTACGTCATTCACTTGCAGTACTTGGTATGTCATTCCTTACTCTTGAAGGCCAGTATTAGATATTAGATTATTTGGGTGGGTGTGTGTATTGTGAGTTGAGTATTGTAAATATTATAAATTCATGTGGTACTTGGTGATAGTGAGTCAAATAATCCTCACAGAAGAGCCATTTCAAAAGGGGAAGTGATGGTTGTAAAATATAAATGTAATTATGAGTTCTCCCCAAGGGGCGTATCAGAACTAATTTGAAACAATCATCAGTTGAGGACTTTACAGTCTGCATAGTATGGTGCAGTTGGCAGCTCTGCAGCTTACAATCATCAGTGTATCTGACATGGTGTGGCAAAAAAATTGAATTTTTGTGCAGAATTTCAGGCCAAATTATACAGCAAAGATGACCGATTACGTGGCAAAAATGGTTGATTATGTGGCAAATTATGCAAATTATTCTCATTTTACAATTAAACGTGAAAAGAAAACACACATACACACAAAGAAAGTTTGATTAATATTCTTGTTTTTTTAATTTGAATTTCAAGATTTGCATAATACAGGCATTTTGTTTGATTCACTTACTTTTATATGTAAACTTGAAAAAATTTATATATAATTTATTATGCATTTGTAACATAAGGTGCCTCCATATGACTTTGAGGCAATACCAAACAATGGAAAATGTCATTATATGGCTAATACAAACAAAAATGTTGATTTCCGATAAGCTAACCACATTAAAGTTCATGAGTTTGGGGTTCACTTTTTGTGAAATTGATCGTGTTTAGCGTAACCATAGCAACTCTACGTCAGCCACAACAAATGCTGTTTTTTTTCATTAAAAAAAAATAAAAACTCTAGTTTTCCTCAGTGAATTTTTTTTTAAATTTGGTTTCCTGTAAATTTACTAGGTTATCTTTCAGGATTTAAGTTATTAGCAAATTTTGATTTTTCTAAACAAAAAGTTTTCCATAGTACCAAATTCATTTAAGATTTTGTCAGTTGCCTAATAGTGTAGTCAGGAAAAAACTGTTGAAATTTCAAAATATTTTAACGTGGATATCTCCCTCAATTTTGAGCTGTCTTAAAAATAAAAATTTGCTGCACTGCCATCTTTGTTTTGAATTTTTTTACTTTAAAAGCTTACATCATCACGCAATTCAGTTCCATGCCTCAAGTGAAAAAATTACTGTATGGAGCTACCTTAAACTACAACAGATCTTTTAGACTTCTCTGACTTCTCTAGTTTGGCTGCCAAAGCTGGAGTAGATGTAGTGCTCTTGTTACTGGTTCGTAAAACTTATCCATCTTCTTTCCAAAAATCCCAGAAAACTCAATAAAAAAACTATATGGTGATCTTATGTTATGTTCTTTCTCATTCAAGTTCTTGCAAAATGTGTTATTTGCACAATTTTTGGGATTTGTTTATTTAGTTAGAAGGACAGAAAAAGTAAATGTCTCCTGTTAATATGTGTGAGCAATGCTGATCCATTTGGATCATTCACAGAATGAAATTGACTCATTCAAGCCAAAAGCAAATCGCATTAGAGCAAAACTAGCTCCAGTTTCTTTGCTCTACACTGCAAGTCATGCCTTGTAGATATATAGTGAAGACATTTTTGGAGTCTGGCTTGATTTCATAAAGTTTTCAATGAATTATCTTCATCAAACTGGTTTTCATATTTCTTGAAAAATAAGCAATTATTGGATGGGGTTGAGTAGGATATTGGGAATTATTGATGCTGAGGTTTGTGTTATCTGCCTCTGCCGAAGGCTGAGGCAGATAACACAAACCGAGGCCTTAATAATTCCCCATATTCTATGAGAACCAAATTCAATAATTGTTATATTATTTTTTGAAAATAATTTAACCAACCTTGATGTAGACGTTGCCATTGTATTTTCCTGTTTTTGGCATGAGCCACATAAATTACTGCCATTTCCAGTTGAGCACACCGCGTGCCATTTTTGACAGGGTCGAACAACTTTGAAAATTATCAGTTCCCACGCTCCAAACAGTTTCTTTCAGCATGTGAACTTGTTCAAGACTGCTCGTCAACTTGAATTTGAAAACAAGTGAAAGATTATTTTGTAGTTTGTGTATGAGTTGAAGTTGAAGCAGATGTGAAACCTAGAGAACTTGGAGGTACTTATGAAACTGGAAAAATCCCTTGATTCTAATTCAAGAACAGTAATAATTGATGAAATCATTTGAAGCGACGGGAAAACAATCTTTCACTTGTGTTGAAAGTCAAGTTCACATGCAGTTTTGAACAAGTTCACGCACCGAAAGATTGTATTTGTTGGCTGTCAAACTGTAGTGTTCGAGTGTGGGAACTTACAAGTCTGAAAGTTGTTCGACACAGTAAAAAATGGCGCACAGCGTGCTCAACTGGAAATAGCAGTAGCGTGACGTCATACCGCAAGCTATTGCTTTTCAATATGCCACAAAATTACGTCAAAACTTCGAATATTGGTTTTCAACATTCCATGGTGATGTCATAACCTCAAATTTGGGCAGCTAGCCGGCAACTATGGTAATTTCGCTGACAGCTCTTAGCCAATCAAAACACTTGAATTATTTTCAAAAAATAATAATTAACAATATTTCACTTTATTTTGGTGAAAAGTGTGTATTTTTTGCAAAATTGTACAATTTTTGCCGATTGTGCAATTTGGTGCAATTTTGGGTCAATTGTGCGAAATTGCACCATCACATCATATCAGATACCCTGAATCATGAGAAGATAATTAGTGATTAGTACTTTATGCCTACAATTGGAATAGGCTGTTGAACCAGGAGACAATTCCCTACTCTTATACGAATAGTTCAACAGGTTCTTTAATGTCCCTTATAATACAGGTTAAGGAAGGGATGGGAGACAGGGCCTACTGTTTAAAGTCCTTATCCAAGAATACTTGAAGGTCTAACCATTTGCAGATATTATTGCAATGGCAGCACTTTCTCCTCAGTTATTTTAAGACTGTGGTTGTTGGTCTGGCCGGGATTTGAACTCCTGACCTCCTGCACAACAGACCAGCTCTTTCCCAACTGAGCTATCCAGGTGGTGGTTTAAAGCAATATTATATAATGTTTGATTGTCCAAGTCCTGATATAATATTATGAAATCATAAAAGTACTCCAACAATTAAAACATATTGACTGGGACCTCAGGAAAGCAGTATGTCTTGTGGTCTCTTGATTGCCAATGTTTTCCTTGGCTTTGGTGGTCCATTGGTGGTCAAGAGACCACAGGACATACTGTTTTCCTGAGGTCCCAGTCAAAAAGTGTCCTTGTTATTAACAACTGTCAAAGGACAACAAAAAGTTTTATTTTATTTTTTTATTTCAATTAAACCCAATCTTTGTAAGTGCAATTAACTTCTGGTTTTGTTAATACCAGTCATTAAATATCCATGTTGCCCAATGAAGCCTGTTGCCAGGGAAACATGATAAGTTGTTCACTTTCAGATTATACCCTCTCACCCATTCCCAGTATGAGAAAAAAAGACTCTGACAGTTGTTATATAGCAATTTAAGTCATTATATTTTATTATATTTATTATTAATGATTGATTTGATTTCAAGATGATGGGTCTGTATGGTCATGGGGAGACAATAAAAAATGTCAACTAGGCATCCTGGGATTAAAAAGTAAGACAGTGGGGACACCAACCAAAGGTAAACATATAATTATAATGATTGTTTAATATTTTTTCTCATTTAAATGTATATTTACTAAATTATTAATACAACTGAAAGTGTCTAATTAAGAAAGCACATTCCAATGGTTTTGGCTTTATTCATGTTGTTTTTATTTAAACTTCTTTTAATTTCTTCATGTGGGAAAGCTAGTTGAATAGATTTCAATATGCAATGATAATATTTTCCTTCCAGTGACAGCTCTTACTGACCAAGTATGCCAAGTAGCTGCAGGATCACATCACTCTGCAGCTCTCACAGGTATAGCTTTAATACAATGTAAAAAAATACTTGTTGTTTCATTCTATCCTTGCATGTAAGTGCTAATGGCTTCATAAATCACCTGCTTTTAAAGTAGATGGTAGTATGATTTCAATGTGTCATGTAATAAAACACTCAAAAGGCTAACAAACAAACCACAAGGTGTGCAGATAACTCTCATCCAATTGCATTGCTTTACAACATCAGTGTATCATGAAATGGCAAATTATTATACATTTTACTCACTATCTCCATTCTGATTGGCCGAGAGCCCTCAGCCAATCCTTGAAGTCGTGTGAACTTGATAAATGTATTATCTGTAGGTTTTTCTGCAGATAATACATTTATCATGTCAAGGTAATTGAAAGTCACAGTGGTAGCTTTGCTTTGTTTATGCTTCAAGTGTCTTGTTTTGATTTAAATGTTAATGGTTTTAGGGTGAGTAATATGTATAATAAAACAATTATTGAATTCGGTTTTTGTATATAGCAAATTATCAAGACTTCAGGTCTGTATTAACAAAGACCTTGGTCCTGATAATTTGCGATATCATGCTCAACCTCATCCAATAATTGCTTAGTATGGCATGACACAGTCATGTTGACACTGTCTGATGCAACATTAAACTTCTCAAAATCCAAAGTGTGGTTTACATGGCATGACATAATTCTTTTTAAACATAAAAAATCTGCTCTAATGCCATACAACTAATACTCCATAATTGATAATCAGCTTTTTTGTGGATGATTAAAAAGGATACTTTAAAAATAATGCATTGACAGGGTTTGAAATTAACTTTTTAAGTAGCAAGCTAAAAAATGCTTGTGGCTTGAAATCTACCAGCAAAATGAAGCATCATATAATCATATAATATGTTTATGTAGTATTTAAACAGAGCATCTGATAGAGTGCGAGGGTGCGATTCCGCACTATTAACCTAAAATCGCACCAAATCGCACTGTTTATCGTTTTCCGCACTATTGGTCATTTTTCGCAGTATTCGCAAAAAACTCCCAGAATAAATTGCCACATTTATAAAAATATTTCTTCTGAACTAAAATTAACTTCCAAATTTAACATTTTACAGGTAGATTTTATTGCTTTTTATGGCAATTTTGAGGTTCTAAAACACTTTAGTTTGACGTTAGTTTATGTACGGGAAAAATCAACAAGCTGTTCTTTGCAATATTGTTGAAAGACACTGAACACTAGTTTCTTTTCTAAAAAGACTTACGATTGGCTGAATTTTGACATTTTTGTCCAATCATAGTTTGTAATAAAAATGAAGATTCTTTTTCACAGGAAAATGTCTGTTCTTTTGGTGTAGGGCTTGTTTTGCGTTGTTTTTATGAACTTAAGCCTAAATGTGGAAAAATTTATAGTAAAAGAGCATTCAACTAGCCAAAGAAAGAATGCACGTTTTTTATGAACCTTTTACTCTGGAGGGGGTTTGACCATTTACCATTTACCATGACCCCCCCACCCCCCCCGGGGGGGTCCCTCATTTTTTTTAGTTAAAAAAAAAAACAAAAAAAAAAAAAAGTGGGTGGTGCGCCTTGTTAAAAAGATGAAA
>JANTNT010166295.1:0-31785 GCA_024752375.1 Entacmaea quadricolor
TCCAATTGGAATAGGCTGTTGAACCAGGAGACAATCCCCTACTCTTATAGGAACAGTTCAACAGGTTCTTTAGTGTCTCCCATGATACAGGTTAAGGAAGGGATGGAAGACAGGGCCTACGGTTTAAAGTCCTTATCTGAGAATACTTGAAGGTCTAACCATTTGCAGATATAATTACAATGGCAGCACTTTCTCCTCAGTTATTTTAAGAAGTGATGGTCCGGCCGGGATTCAAACTCCTGACCTCCCGCACAACAGGCTGGCGCTTTCCCAACTGAGCTAATCGGGCAGCAGTGGTGTCAGGACCCCTGAAATATTTACATTGGATATGTTGTACATGTACATAAAAAATTAAGTCACACACACTTCACACAGAATACAGTAAAAAACCTACATGTAAGAACCTACATTTTTTAAGGCTGGCAAAATTGTTTTTTTAATTTTGGGGTAGTTATTGGCAATTTAGGCTAAGTAGGTTCATAATTTGAAGGAGATATAGTTGTTGATTACCAGAAAAATAAAGGAATTTGGGTTTGGTTCTTAAATATGCACAACTGTATTAGGATAAACCTAACAAAACTGATTACAGAATATATATATGTAGTGTTATCTCTACAACAAGTTGTCTAAGTCAAACTCCTTGCTTAAAATGTTTATCATAATTTAACTGTAACCAACATATAACTAGAACCTGCTTGATCTTGCTTAGCTAAACAGGTTCTTATATTTTTGGGTATCAAAATGGTATTAAAATATGCAGCATTTATTCACAACTTTATCATGATAAGCCTAACAAAACTGATTACAGACTGTATATGGAAGTGCTATCTCTACAACGAGTTGTCTAACTCAAACTCCTTGGTTAAAATGTTTAACATAATTTAACTTTAACCTACATATAACTAGAACCTGCTTGATCTTGCTTAGGTTTTTATATTTTTGGGTATTAAAATGGCAAATTTCTGCCAGCAGGTTCTTAAACCGCTAGGTTCTTACACGCTGGATTTTACTGTATGTGGTATTGTAGGGGGATTGTCTCCTGGTTCAACAGCCTATTCCAATTGGAGGCATAACGTACTAACTACTAATCAACTACTCATTATTGTAAGCTGCCTTACTATGCAGCCCATAAAGTCCTCCAATGATGATACTGAATTGTGAAGCACATTGAGACATGTGAAATGCGCTATATAAACATCCACTGTTATTAGCGGGTAATATGGATTGCCTCTCAATTCTTTAATATCAAAAAATGACCTCCATTTTAGTTTAGGCACTAGTTTTGACCAGAGAGTAATTCACAAAATAATGTGATTTGCATAGTTTTTAAGGTACTGTTATGCTTTTAGAGAGGGTCGATTTTGGAGGTGGAAAAAAGAAGAGGATTTTCTTCGAGTTAAGCGCTTCGGATTTTAATTTCTTCAAATTATGCGCTTCGAGTTACGCGCTTCTCGAGTTAACGCGATCGGACACACCCATATATTTTAGACAACGCCCACTTTGACATCCACGCGTAACTCGATAAGTTTACATAACTGAAATTTTTCAAGTTGCGTGATAACTCGATTTTGATTTCAGTGATGTTTATCATCGAGGTACACGTGGATTCACAGTGGACGTTGCCTAAAATTTTTGGGGTGTTCCCAAGCGCGTAACTCGAAAAGCGCATAACTCGAAGCGCGTAACCTGTAGCGCGTAACTCGAAGCGCGCAACGTTGCGCAAACTGCTACATGCAGTTCTGCTGGCTTGATCTTCATGCTCTACACCTTCCATTACTAATACAATACTTTTAAAGTTAAGAACTACAATCTATATATTTTTATTTACATTGTCTTCTGTCTTCTAGGCATTGACTTGCTTTTCATCAAGACTGCTCTCTCAATGTGTACAACATCTGTTTACTCCTTGCACAAGACAGCGACAAGAAAACATATCACCAAGAAGGCATCAGAATGGGGAGTTGAAATGGACGTCCTGGCACAGCTAAGGTTCGATTTAGCAAGGACTTACAAGTTTCATAATAAAAAGTCAGTTGACATTGAAGTTGACTTTATTAGATTCAGCTTCAAGGAGGAAGAATAGCATACGATGGTGCATTCCTCTTTTATAAGTGAGGTTTTAGAGGATTACTTATGTTTCCGATTGGAATCTGATTCGAAAAGCGCGAATGCTTTAAGATGCGGTAATGCAGGAAACAAATTCGTGCAACTTTTCGCGCAACATTGTTGCGTCTCAAGTTGTAGAGCGAATGTTGCTTGTATAACCACTCCATGCACAACAAATTTTCTTTGTTACACGAAGTAGAAGATCTCTCCACACTTGGTAACGAAGAATTGCTCATATTACCGCAATTTCCGTTATTTCCCGAGATCGCGATGCCCGTAACCTCCTTTGCAGGCGTTCTTAGCGGGCGGTCCTAATACTCCCGTCCCCACTAACTAGTTATTAGGACCGC
The DNA here is from genome assembly GCA_024752375.1 of Entacmaea quadricolor. Taxonomy (NCBI): domain Eukaryota; kingdom Metazoa; phylum Cnidaria; class Anthozoa; order Actiniaria; family Actiniidae; genus Entacmaea; species Entacmaea quadricolor. The sequence continues at coordinate 2,457 of JANTNT010166295.1, forward strand.
CCGATAAGAACGCCTGCAAAGGAGGCTACGATGCACGAACAACGAGTGCATTTTGTCCTGCGGCAACACGTTTGCGGATCGGCTCGCGATAAATCGGCACGCGGATTATTGCGGACGAAAGAAACTTCGAGGTTCCATCTAACATTTGCAAAGTTCTTGATATTCTTTAAAATAAAAAGGCTTTAAAATTTAAAATGTTTTCTCTGAATATTCATATTATAGTTTTTTTGCATAGCATTTGAGCATGTTACTTGTCATGTCCAGTTTATTATGGTAGCAAAGGTCTTGTCTCCTTATCTCCTAACAAAACATTAAGGAGAAACGCTACCTCTTACAGGTTCTTGACAGTCTTGAAAGCTGAATAAACTCATCTTATTCTGATACATGTACAGAGAGGTAGTGCCCGTTAAAAACTGCAAAATTGATGTTCGAACATAAATTAATACTGTTGGTTTTACTTCAACAATGAAATTTGTTGTTAATTCGGTGATTTACAATTTATCTTAAAATTTTGTCTTTGATAAAAAGAAATTGACTGTTTGATGGGCAGTCGTCAGAATTTGATTTTAAAAATAGATTACATAAAATTTCCCGTATTTACAGAATTTACGAGAAAAGAAGAGGAGAGGAATAAAAAAGCGTGGAAAAAACCTTTTCAGTTTCAGGACTTAGATTTTTATATTTAAGAATATACAAGTATTCAACTTCTTTTCAGGATTTGATGACTCAATTACAAAAAAATTACCATCAAAAGAGCTCCAAATACTCTTGAATACTTTTTGTACGCAAAAGGAAATGAATTTGCATGTTAAAAGGATGTTTCTGCTCTCGTGTTCATGTGAAGTTTGTGGATTTTGGAATACACCCAAAAACACTAGACACATCGACATCTTAGATGTACTTTCTCGATCTATCAACACGCTTATTAAATCAGCTTATACATTCAGAAAAATCGCTCGAAAGTGTAAGAAAATGTCCTAAAGAAACATTTCTCGTCCATCAGGAAAACGATGTGTTGCAAAGGACTTTTTTTTGGTGAAGCCAAATCTTTAAATTTTAAAAAGCAAAGTAGATCATTTTAAATCACTTTTTAATCCGTGACTACATGGTTTTCTCTCTGCTTTTCAGGATGTTTAGTTTACATAAAAATTCATTCTTACAGGCGATTAGGAAAAAAGATGATGAATTGCTTGGCACGCAATGAAGTAAAATACCCTGATGAAGAAAACGCAATATAAAATTTAAATTATAAAAAGGGCCCTGGAATAAATAAAAGTATCTTATCTCCAACATCATTGTCTTTTCAAATATTTTCATATTTATTTGACTCTTGAGTTGTCAGGAACTCTAACATCGGAGGCCCTACCGTGAGAAATGCTCATTACAAGGGCGATTAAAATCACGATATGGCCTGGAATACTGCCATCATTGAAAATAATTACGAAATTTAAGCTTGGATTACTATTATTATTGCCTGTGAGGCCTTTTCTTATGTATAAAAAAGAAGAATCGATTAAAATAAAAAGAAATGGTCCGGCTTTGTCTTGTAGAATCAATTTCTTATATTCTGTGCAAATTGTTGAGTTAAGAAAATGCTGAAAGACATCGACTTTTCGTGACTTCGGATAAGGATAAGGTAATTCAGTGTCGAAACTTTCTTTCGTGTAGGAATTCTGACGCTTAAAAAGAAGGCATCAACACTTTCTTCGTTATTTGGCAAAATTATTCTTATTGTGGCTGTAGAACGATTTGTGGTTTTGGCAAAATTATCAGAAAACACAAACCACAAAAATGAGCACTAGTATTTTGAAATACTGATAGAAAAAAACCAAACATCTTTAAATTGCAAAAAAGTTGAAGTATTTCAAATTATTCATTGAGTTACTTATTTTGTTGATTGGATTGCTATTCTTTCCTTTGTCGATTTTTTTATATTTAAGCATTCTTATTCTTCCTCTACTTTTAAGTATCTTTTTTCCTGTTATCATCATTCGTATTTACACTCCTTACCAGCCGGTACGGAGGAGTGTAAATGAGACTCTACTCGCAGGGTACATCATTTCTAACTTTATTCGTCTTCCTATTTTGGTGATTGGATTATGATTCTTTCTTTTATCCATTTTAAACATAAAAATTTATCGACTTCCCCCTAATTCCAAAGCCAAGGTTTTTCCGGATATCCTTCCTAAATATCCTTATAGTTGTTGGATGAGGGCCTAACCCAAAGTCCTTCCCATAAGCCATGAAATTCACCTCTACAATTAACCTTTCACCTTAAATCATCTCATTAAAATCCTGCTAAACTTTGCTATATTAAGAAAGGAAGATTTCCACTTTTATCTTTTGGAGTAGCCAACCTGATTGGTTGGCTGCGGTAATTTTATGTGTACTTTTTTACCGCTCGGTTCGTGCAGCTTAATTTTTGGAAAAACCACTTTCTCTTTTTGCTCAGTTGGTAATCCAGAATGTGTCTTTTTGGAATCACGAGAAACTGTTTCTTCTCGTGGAAAATTTGTATCTTTTTCTCTCTTTCCAGCTTTGCACATTCGATCTATTTTTTGAAATAAATATAACGAATCATCGCCCAATAAATGCATGTACTTCTCTTGTCTATCTTTATATCGCTTGACTAACTCTTCAAACGAATTAGGCTGGCGACGTGTTTGTCTAACTTTATCGCCATTGTTCTTTTGGCTTCTCGAGTTCACCAGGGTTGTTGTAGCTTCTCTAGTTACATCTTTCTTGGATTGTTTCCTGCGATCTTCAGTTCCCCTTTTCCCAAGTGCCTCAGTTGATTCTGCGTATTCAGAAGATCTATAAACTGGTTTAGATGCAAAGAATAACTGGTTTCTTAAACTGTCAGTTGGTTTAAACGAAGTAATTACGCTGAAATGACCAAACTGGTTAAACGTCTTCTTGTCTTGAGCATAAACGACCAATGGTCCCTCCTTACCTTTATGCTCAAACTTGCTAAGATTAAGGCCTTTGGTATCCGATGGAAGTGTAAATCGGAAACCATTTTCTATCGCTGATTTGATTCTTGCGTTTTTAATACTCGATTCAGGAACTGTCTTATTCGAATCATCGTTATTTTGATAGTGTCCCTGTGTTTTGGAATGTGTCTGTTTCCGGCCTTTTTTCTTCGATTTGGTGGTGTATTTTCTCATCTCTAGATTCAGTATCAAACTACCATTATTCAAACTGTTTACTTCTTCAGACAATCACTTATAAAGACAGGGCCATCAAGTCTTTTAGTCAACCATAGCAACGCTCTCTCATGAATAAACACGAGAACATTACGGCAAGGACTGGGTATGAACCTAGTATCGACTTTGCACTAATTGATCAATCCGCTTGTATATCAATAATAGTTTCTAAACAAAAAGATTAAATTTGTAGAAAAGAGTAAACAGTATGTTAAAATTGAGTCGAGGAAAGGTAAAGCATGGAGCTAAAGTCATGCTGCAAGCCTCGTAGCACGTTGTAAACGATTTACTTCACCAGTCAAGCAATTTTTTGGCGCGAAAATAAACAAAGCCATGTCATCAAATATGGCAATCTAATATTGCTGGGTATTATGTTGCCATCTGTCCAATGACGCAGTATTTGACCTTGCTCTTCCCAAAAGAGCCAGTAGTTTTTGCGTATGTATTCAACGCACCAGACTGGAACTAAACATTCAACGAGTCACTAGCTATTACTTTGTGGTAGTACTACGTTTAATTCATTTATTCAAGCGATGTGAAACTGATTCTTTTTGAAGGTCATTGTAAAGAACCGGCAATTTAAACGCGCTTAACTGCTAGGAGGAGGGATCAAATCTTGCTCTGATTACAGAGCGACAATAAAGAGACGAGAAGTACAAGAAAATGTCAAGCGTTGGATCCAGAGCAGAGTTTCCTAAACGCGTTTACAGTCCTACGCAAGAAGAGCAATTTGAGTACCCAGAATCTGTTCCTTTACATCCACGTCGGCCTTCATCTTACGAAGAAATGAATGGTGAAGATGGATACACGAGAGATGGTCAACTCCACCAGTACGAAGACCCTCGGCTTCTCGCCGAACAAATGCGGAGGATGAAAAATAATCCACCCCCTTGTAATCATGAAGTCAGGCCAAGAAAGAAAGCAAACGATCTTTACGAGAGATACCGTACTGAGAGCGATGGCTCTTCGGAAACTTCCAAAAATTCTTCTCGTTGTCGAGGGGCGATGTGTTTTGGAGTTTGTGTTAGCTTGTTGTTTGGTTTGGCTGCCGTGGCCCTGGTCACTTTGATGATACTTGGCCATCTGGTTCCGAGTTCTTGCGAGGGATGTTTGAAGGTACGCCGCTCTGGCATTCCACACACTGGCTCAAGCACAACGCCCAATCAAAATCATTTGGAGCGATTGATAAAATCGCTGCAAGCAAACTTAACCGAGCTGCATAAAATCGTCAGACACAGGGATGAAGTCATAAAGAAGCTCTTGGAAACAGATAAATCGCATACTGAACAACTGAACATACTTTTCCGTAATCAACTTAGTGATATACTTAAAAATTCTAGATTCAACGTAACAGCTCAGTTGAAGAGGGACCTGAAGGGAGAAAGAGGTCCGCGTGGTTTCAAGGGAGAAAGGGGACCTCCAGGAATCAATGGCGAGCCTGGAAGTGGCAATATCTCTGCTTGTGTTTATAAATCTAATCAGGCAAAGTTCTCTCCCTCGCCCTCGTCTGGATATCATGTAGTTGCCATGCCGTCTAAAGGCTGGGTTATTATAAGTGCTGTGTGCTCAAGTGATGGTGCTGCAGAGAGCAATCTTAGCTATTTACAGGGACGAAACGGATACAGTTGCCGGTGTATAGGAATTTCTGCTGGAAATAGCGATAGACGCACTGCAACTTGCTACATTCACTATTGGCAATGCCCAAAACTTTAAACAAACGCGAGAAATTAATTTTACAATATATAACGACAATTAATGAGTGGTATACATAAATTGATCTTTTAATGTCATGAATATTTTATAAGTTAAGGTATGTAGTTGAGGAGATGTAGAACATAATAATGTTGAAAAAATGCCAAACCATGTCAGAGAGTTTCTCTAATGTACATATGACTTTGGTATTTTTATTGTTTTCGAATTTTTTAAAGTGATTGTTTGTTCTCTTGTGGTGAATTCTTTAAAAATAGAATATCAAGTGTTCTTATTCTCCGAATTAAAAATATAGGGCTTTTTTAATTAAGAATTATTATAAACTTAATCTTGATAAAACAGAATGATTTTGATATCCGATATTTCAAGGGAGCCTGTACTTTAGACTGTCAGGAACTCAGTTCAACTTTTGATTTGATTTGTTTAACAAAAATCAGATGTATAAAATAATTTTGTTCGAATAATAAACTTATACATTTTTATTACAGAAATTGATTCTGTATCTTTTATCGCAATTTATTTAAGATGTTGATATACAGAGATCTTGAGATGAAATGGGGAGTTTATTTTTCTGAACTAAATGTTGCTTGAAAGGCCCAAGTTTCTTGGAAACCAAGTTGTGGAACTATAAAAGTATATACATGAATTCTAGTAAAAAATGGTAAATCAAGTCAGGGGTCTTTAGCCAGTTAGATAGTTGGATGGGTTATTTTGGTATTGTTATTCAAAACCGGAATAATGAAGTGGGGTGACAGTTTGAATGGCTGCTGAAGCCATGGAAGCAGGACAATGTTGTTTGTTTGTTTGTTGCTTTGCAAAATTGTATCACTTAGATCTTCCTGTTTAAGTATTTGTCATTGGGTAATCAGTAAGTAGCATCGATCTGCGAAATAGACTAACGCTAAACCAACAGTTACCTCGATCTTTTGCTGAAACTACTCCCGGATATCATCTGGATTACGCCCTGTCTTATCAGAAACAGGACCAGGCAAGTGTGATTATTTTGTCCTTCGATGAAAACGTTCAACGTTTCTTGGAGATCAGAGGTCAAAGTCAGAGCGTCCAGCTTTTTTTTCTATTTCCTAGAAATCGCGCCTTAAGTTCACACAGCATAACCAATCAAACAAAATCCCGAAATAGCTATTCTAGCTTTATTTGTTCCTGTCTTACTAGAGATAGTCACACCTCCAAGATCAAGCCCCGGGCTAAATAAAGTCTGGCATCAGTGGCACGCCCGCTTTGATATCAGTAAGCGATGTATAAAGGACCGTTATACACGGGCGATTTGTGTGGCGATAAATTTGCGCCTTTATACTTGCTGCGATATCACGGCGATAAAATCGCCGGCTTGTCGCCACTAATTCGAATATGCTCGAAATTTAGTGCAATTTTGTGGCGATTATAGCTTGAAAAGTAACAAAAACCTTACCATGCCTACCCTCCTTGGGAGGAAAAAATGTCAATGTTACAAGTGAAAGATAAATTTTAAAGACATACCACAGGGAGCCCACCAGTGTCAGAAGTAAAAAAATTGCTCTTCTTTTGAAGATCGCTATAATGAACCTATCAATGTCTTGCCCCAACGGGGGGAGTGCGGGCATACCCAGGGGCTATTGACATTTTTCATAAATTTTTGACAAAAGCCCCCACTGGGGGTGTATGTACATGTCAATAGTTGTCAAAATGCCCCACCCATAGAAACTGCAGCTCAGAGGTTGTAAAATAAATGTTTATTTAACTAAGAAAAACAACACAACCATGATGCATGTTAAAAGTTTACACATCATTTTATATATAAATATGTAGAGTTATGTGTTTATGTATATAAAATCAGCAGATGGTACACTTCTACTTCAAGAAACTTACCTTCTAATAATTCAGGTCGACTTTCACCATGCCACGTTTCCGCCATTTTGAAAGCAAAGCGTGACAAAATGTCAATTTATAAGTCCTACTGTGGGGAAAACCATGCGTCAAAAGGCCCAGTCGCCCCAGACACGGGCAACAATTTTTTGTCAATAGCCCGTATAATCAAACACGTTGACGACTTCTACACGCGTGTCACCACTTTCGACACCGTGTCACCGTGTCACCGCTTTCGACACTTCCGTCCATGGTACCTGATTGAGAAAATGTGATCGAAAAGCCATAATTACCGATCCACACGGGTGTAAAAGAAACTGCAAGTCGCAAATTTTGTCTGGGGTGGCCGCGTAGCAATGCAAACGGCGATAACAGAATGATTAACAGCTCATTTCATTTTTACTGGATGCCGTAGACGAGCTCACTTGAAAACTACCTTTCGTATCTGGTTTTTTACTCGTGACCAGGCCTCCGGCCAGGGACACGAGTTGAAAATAGACCGTTTTAGATACTCAGATTTTACACAAAACAATCAGAATCGAGACTCACGGGGAACAATGGCTTAACCGTAACTATTCTTTTGTTTCCCCGGAGCCTTGACTCTGATTGTTTTATGTAAAATAACTCAACCAGAATATCTAAAATGGTCTATTTTCAACTCGGCCTTTCCCATGACGGTATTGGTGCAGCTGGACTAAAATGCCCGGCTGAACTTTATTACAACACAATCAAAACCTTTATTTTTAGTACAATATTATGAGTGAAACTCTACTTGAATGTACTGTGACATATCTAAATCGAAATTTCTAAACACCTTAATGGTTTGAACATTCATAGATCAAAATAATCATAATAGATTTAGTCCATGTGGGATCTGTATTGGGAACCGATTCCTGGAGATTATAGTATCATAGATTTAATCCATAGTTTATGTGGGATCTGTACTGATGGCATGTGATGGGAACCGATTTATTATAAGTATTGTATCATGGATCTAGTCCATATGGGATCTGTATTGACTACTGATTTATGGTGACAATAGTATCAAAGATCTAGTCCATATGGGATCTGTATTGAGTACTGATTTATGGTGACAATAGTATCAAAGATCTAGTCCATATGGGATCTGTATGAGTACTGATTTATGGTGACAATAGTATCATGGATCTAAGTCCATGTGTTTTCAAATTTTGTGCGAGGGAAGAGAACAAATTCTTGATAGGTTTTTGGCCATTACAGCTTTTTTTGTACGATCGAGTTTTGTTCTTCAAATTAAAAAAGTTGATTTATTTTTATTAAAAACTAGTGATTAATATAGTTTGAGCTGCGTCGGTGTATAATACTTAGAAATAATAGATGGGTTGTAGGTAATTTGAAACACCGTGAACAAAAAACGAGTTTACTTAACTGACGTAAACTTCGGACGTTAGTCCTTCGTCGGAATAAAAGAGGGAGGGCTGTTTTACGACGAAGGACTAACGCCCGAAACGTCAGTTAAGTAAACTTGTTTTCATTCACGGTGTTTCAAATTACCTACAACCCATCCGTTTTTTTTATTAAACTTGAGCGTAGCAAGCGAAAAATTTTGAGTATATAAAAACCAATCTAAAAACTACAATAGATCAATTTGTGTAAAAGGGGATGGCCCTCCCCTTGCTTTAAGTCTATTAAAAGAGATAAACCTCCCCTTGAGTCTAAAAATTTGACTAATTACCCTCCCCTCTGAGGCTCCATCCCTCCCCTTCCAATAAAAAACGTATCTTCCCTAAGGTCCTCCTGGTTTTGCCCAAAATGAAACTCATCTTTCATTACCTTAGTGCAGATGAATAAATATTCAGCTTAGTGGTCAATGATTGGGAAAATAAGAGACCAGTCAATATTTACTGGGAGGGGGGCTGGTGCTGGTGCAAATTGCCCAGGGGAACACTACCATCCCAGCATGGTTGGGGGTGTGCCGCCAGGTCCTCAAAACCCTAACCCTATCCCAGACAAAAACCTTACCCTATCCCGGAAAAATGTCAAAAAATGATACACTACCCCAGACATAAAAGCCGAAAAAACGTAACCTAATATAGGGCAGTACCCCCGGGGCACTGAGGGCATTTTTATGCTTCTCAAAGGATGGGGCTAAGAGAGACAAAGGGAACTTTTGGGGGAGGGGTCCAGAATTTTTTTTTGCAAGTGAAAATTAAAATGCACCAGACTCCCTCCCTGTAACAATGATACTTGTGCCTCTTCTCTCGAGCGTCCTTCGAGCGTCCGCCATTTTGAAAATAGCGAGAAGAGAAGGCCCTGGGAAGGAGGACACGTCTGTGTGTCCGTCTGTGAACCCGTCTGTGTAGTTTTTGTATTAGAATTAGAGCCCGCGATATACAGTTCAGTGGAGTACTGTTTCAGAAATCAAAATGGCGTCCTTCATGAATCGTGCGGGACTGTACTTATTCAACCGTTGTACTGCTCTATCTGTGAAGCAGACAATCCCTCTGAGACATGCTCCAAATGTAAAGAAAAAGTCTAAACAACTGAAAGACCTCAAGAAAAAGAAACCAAAGATAGTGATTCGTAAACCATCTGAAATCGTCCCTCCAACAGATCCAGAGGCGATACCGAACTTAAGTCTCCTTGAACCAGATAGAAGGAGGACTGTCAACAAATTAAGCGAAGTAGAAAAGGAAAGAAGAACGTTATTGCTGAAGGAATGGTCAAGGTTTAAGATACAGCAGCATAAGGAGGATTTACAGCGTATACAAGAGATGACGCGATGTCGTGAAGAGGCATTAAAGGAACTCAAAAAAAGTTCAATGTTCTTGTACCTCGAGGCTATAAAAATCGATAAGACACTTTTCCCCGTGGAATTTACAGGGCCTACGGAAACCCCGCCAATTGCGGGATATTGCGCACCAGACTTGGATCCAGATGAAAAAAGGAACTAGTGGACATTTCAAAAGAAGAAAAACCAAACGCCACCCCCCCTTCACTGTCGAGAAACCTTGGATTTTCGGAGTAGGTACTTTTTTAAAGCCTGGTTTTCACTTCAGTTGGAATTGGAGTCATAAGCAGCTTACAACGTAGTGAAAACCAGATAACGGAGTCGGAATTGGAGTCACAAGCGTGTCGGAATAGCCTACTTTCAATATTTTGGTTCACTGATCACATACAAAACAATCAGAGTTGAGGCTCCGGGGAAACAAAAGAATAATTAAGATGAGCCCATTGTTTCCTCAGAGCCTCGACTCTGATTGCTTTGTATGTGATCACTGAACCAAAATATCGAAAGTGGGCTATTGGAATCATAAGGATCGGAAGGTTTCCATTTTCTTCTGACTCCGAGTCCAACTCCGACGCTTGCAATCAGTGAACTTAAAGTGAAAATGAGAATGTCGGAATCGGAATTGGAAGCAGAAGTGAACAGCCAATCACAGTCATTTCTCACAGTCTTCTCTTCTCAAAACTTGCCTTCTATCCACCATTTTGAATATGTGGATGTGATAAGTGATAAGCAGATTCATCAATTCGAGGCTTCTGCTTCAGATTCTGCTTACGACAAGCAATTTTCACAACGTTTACATCTTAAGGTGCTTCTGACTCCAATTCCAACTCAGATTGTGATTCTGACAGAAGTGAAAACCAGGCTTAAGAGGCTAAGGTGACTGACTACTATTGAACATTCAATTTGAGCCCACGGGGTTGCGCGCGCACAAATACTGCTGAGTTTCCATGACAACATTTAAAATTTGAACTTCAAAAGGGCAAAACCCTTAAATTTTGCATGGGACCATATATAATTTTTCAAAATTTTAGATTAAGTTCAAATCAAGCTTTACAGAAAATTAAAACAATTTTTAAAGACTATTACTCACAGAAAAACCATTATGTTCAAATAATAATAATAATAACTTTATTTCTGTCTCAAATCTTCTAGCTTGGCACAAGTGCCTCGCTATTAAATCGGGGAGACTAAGTTAAATACAAATATGAGAATATATGGTTAAAAAATAAAATATAATAATAATAATAATAATATATAATAAAATAAAATATACGGTTAAAAAAATTAAAACTATTAAAATAATATTAATTTTGTTGTAGACACTCGAGGGGGAAGATGTACCCTTGCCTCCATCCTCCACAGGGTAGGGACAGGGACACCCGCTCCCTCAGGGGGGGACCAACTAAATATACTTTATAAAATCAAATATGTTATATGCGATTAATATATCTAAAAATAAATAAATAAATAAAATAACATAAAATAACATAACATAACAACATAACAACATACAGAGTTAAAACAGGTTAATATGGAATAATACTTATTAAATCTAAGTAAGTGTAAGTTCTAACTATTGCATAAAATGCAGTTCTTGCATGTGCTCATTATTGACTCTAGGTCTAGTTTCTTGATTGCACTTTTGAAACCAGATAATGTTGATCTTTTTCTTAAGTCACCACTGAGCTTAGACCAAATTTTTGCATTTGTTTTTAACAAAAACAGTACTTATACAAACAAAACTTTCCTTTTTTGGCCAATTTTCTAGAAAAATCTTATTTCTTATTTGTTTTTGAAATATGATTTAAAAAGTCAGTTCTTGCATAGAAATTATTTGCAAAGCCTTATTATTTGCAATATGAATTTTTTTAAATTGTTAAATTTTCATTAGTTTTGTTCAAAAATCTCCAAGTACAGAAAATTCAGACTTAAATATCTCAAAAATGAGTTGGGACACCCTATTTTTCTTTTCAAATTTGAACTTGGCATTAAATTTTGCTTTGGAAAATTGCTGTTTAAAAGTTTTTTTAAGACTTTGGCCAATAGTAGCCAGTCACCTTAAGCCATTTTCCATCAAAAACAAGAAAACATATGAAATGCTGGTGGGTAGATGGGCATTGTTATTTACTATTTTTCAGAGGTTCCAGGATAATGGGTCTATGAAACAGCAACACCCCCCTGAAAACCCTGGGGAATTTGAGCACCTTTCTAACAACAGCAACAACAACAACAACAACACTCTTTATTCACTTATCCTAGGAGGGGGCATTTGACCATGAAATGAGCAATTAGACATTTTATTTAAATGCTTCTACACCAAGGGTTGGGGAATTTGAAAGAAAAAAGAAAGGAAAAAAAGAAAAATTCAAATGTCTGGGAGTGTTGATGTTTTGCATTGATTGATGCACAAAGGAGTAAAATATTTGCAAATTCAGAGGTTCTCAAAAGGATACCCATTCATCCTCTAGGAAGGGGTATTGATTTGCTAACCTATCATTAAACCCAAACATTCAAATGCTGTCCCATTTTAGACTCTCAGGGATTTACATTCTTAATACTTATCTCCATATCAATGTCATCTGAAAAAAAATGCAGTATGTTTCTTTGAATGTCATGTGACTTGCTTCACAGGCTCCCTTTCATTTATATTCAAATTTCAATATTTCAATCATTTATTTTGAATTTTAAATATCTCTTTACAGAAATAAAATGGTTTTTTAAGGAAGTTTTAGGGATTAGTGAAAATTAGTTTGGAAAAACACATTTTGCATATACATGTAGTCCACACATTCCACATAACTTAAACAAAATTTATTTAAAACAAAAAGTAAGAGCAATAGACTGGAAGCTAACCAATGTCCAGCCAGTAAGAAGAGACAGAGGTAACTAAAATTACAATATATTTTGGAACATGAAGTAAGACCATAAATATTGAATTAGAGGGATTGCAATAAACCATGCAACAGATATTAGTCTGAACCTACTTATAGTCTATCACCAATCCTGCATTTTGATTGGCTACTCTACTAGAGGATGAATTTGTGATAGCCTAGCAGTTTTAGAGAAAAATAAATGATTTAAAATTGTTTATATCCATTTATTTAATCAATTAGGCTTCTACTAAAACAGTTAGACCTAATTATGGACCATGATTCAAATAGCCCATTTGTCTTTGAGGTCCAAGTGTTAATTAGTAGACCATAATTCCATTGTTTTCTTTTGACTATTAAACAATGACTATTAGATTTTCTTACACTGGTTTATTGTAATCTGACTATTTTTTGACTTTAATTAGTGAAGTTTCTATTTGTTCATTATCATTTTCAATTATTATGAATTATGTCAAGATCTTTTCTTTTGTGGCCTGAATGGTGACACTGTGTGGTCTTCAGGATCTTCATCCCTGTGACCCTCTCTGAAAAACAAAAATATAGGAAAGCATAAAAAAGTTATAACAACGAATGTTGTGTAAGACAGCTGCATTATTTCATGAGCCTTTTGGCTAGAAAAAATGACACGCCAGTGTATCACAGCACACTACCACATGACATGGGAAGGATGGACGTGTTGACACTGTCTGACATAAACCTTTACAAAATCCAATTGAAATGTGCTGGTCACAACATGGTCACAACATACTTTTTTTCAAAGTCATATGAAATCTGCTCTATTTCACTCCAAAAAGTCTTTACTAGCACTCAAAATGTTACAGGGCTAAAAATAGCAGCTAGTCATCGGACAATGTCTGGCTAGAATTTGAACTTGTCTGGTCAAATCTTTGCCTTGCCGGTCATTTTGACTGGTTACCATTAGCCATTATCATATCAAAATGAGTGGAGGACTGGGGTGAGTAATATATTATTGCAAATTTATTTTGTGGATTCTAAATAAAGATAAACAGTTTCAAAAGAAAGATTGGCTGATTTCAAAGAAAAATATGGGAAAATTTCTGACCGCAAGACATTTAGTTATTTGAAAACCGTGTCCGGCTGCTGGACACTTAATCATGCGTAATACAAAATATATTGTAGATATTGAAAGTTTTGACCAACCAGAAATGAGGTATATCCGAGCTAAAATAAATTTGGACAGTCATTATGTCTGGCAACTGGCCAGCCGTTATTTTTAGCCCTGATGTTATGTCATCCAATGAAGAGTTGTATTGCTGTAAGTTAAGTAAATCTATAAATCTAATCTTAAGTAAGGATTGAGAATTTGGAGCAACCCTTTACTTACTGGCAACTTTTAATTTACATCCACCAAAAATTAATTGGAAGGTTTCTGAAATTGCCTCTGGTGCATGTAACCAAGAGAGTGCAAGTTCTTGCATGATTTTAGCAAGATCTTATCTGGGATCTTGCCATGTTCTTGGAATGATCTTGCCATGTTCTTGCCAAAAATCTTGGCAAGATACTCAACCTGGGTAATGGCTGTAATAGACTTTTCCCAAATTCACTTGAGTGAACCATGAAACTGGTTCCAAGATGAGGTGAAACTTGATTTTTTGGGAACTACACTTTTTGTGGTAACTCAAGCAAGTTCAGGGAGAAGGTCTTTTTAGACATACCTGTAGCATCTTTTGCAATATAAGTCATCGTGACATCCATGGCACCTCAGCACTGCATTAGCATTACATATACAACACCAAGGTAATTCTTCATCGTCACTATCAGCTTCATATTCCTTACTGAATATGCTTTTTGCTTTACTGTCACCAATTGCATCAATGGAATCCTGAATATCACAATTATATTAATCATGGGAGATCACAATCAGTAGAATCTTACTGTAATTGGTTGGTTGTTTACATTTTGTTATAGCTGCAATAATTACCTTCTCCGAGTATTCTAATTTTAAGCTACCTATTTATGATTTTCAATTGACTCTAAATCTTGATTGGTTCTCATTGTTTAAGTGGCCCTGGTTATAGTACTCTCACTGTAAAAGTTCAATATCTGTTATCTGTTTTTGTTTCCCTGGTCTCTTCTTCACATTTGCTTCCAACAAATTAATGACCTGTACCAACCTTGCCTCTGGCTTTTCCTGTATTCATATTCTGTTTAGTTTTGCTGGTTTTATTTGTTTTACCAGTTAGATCTATGGAGATAAATAATAGATTATCGAAGTGTGATGTCATGAATTTTCGAATTTTGCATTTTAAACCTAAATATTTAAATAGAAGATGGTATTTCAGGTCACTGTGAGCTTTAGATGTGGAGATATTGAGCGCTTAAATTTCTAATACAATCATACATTTTCTCTTATTTTGAACTGGATCCAATGGGATATGATCCAGTGCTAAATAAGAGAAAATGTAGGGTGACATTTTTACCTTCAACTGCTAATATTTCAGCTGTTTGCTCGACTGCTGTAAAATTTTCACCTTATCTCGTATTTTGACTAGCACCTTCTGAAAATGTCATCAAAACCCAAAAAGTCGAAAATTTCTGTTTTGTGACATCACTTCAGTATGAATATCAATTCAGTATCAATATAGAAATACTACACCCTTTTGCAGTACAGGGGTGGATTTGGGGGGTTGGGGAGATGTACACCCCCCCCCCAAATGACATGTAAATGCGTTCTCAGGACCTTTTATGTGACCCTAGAAATTCATGTCCAGTCAATTTTGCAATTGCACCCTCCCCTTGAGAAAAAACCCTTGATCCATCCATGCAATCATTTGAAGGAGTCTTTGACAGGTCATTTATACACATTGCACTTACCAACACCCATGGCTTTGGTTTTGTCTTCAAGTAAGGCTTCACTCAACACCTTAGCAATAACAATGCATGATAGTAACCAATGAGAATGATTATGACGACGGTGGGATGATCAAAGATTTTGTACATGACTTGTTGTACATGGAAATTGCAAAATAATTCACATAGGATTAAATCATTCCCTTAATTGAAGATTCATTTAATATGACCAGGGGGGCAGGAAGATTTTAAGGGAGGCCCCTTAAATTTCTGAAATATAAAGAGAGGGGGCCTTTTTTTGCAGATAGCTAATTGAAATTTTGATTACCCTTGCTGGGTTTCAGGCCGTGAGTGCCTGGAACGAGTCCCCTTAACATTGCGATAATCAACACAAGACCCACATAATCAGAAAGAGCTTGTTGAGCTCAAAATCCTGAAGTTTGGTGTTAATTGAGTCAATGAACAAGATACAGCTATTCAAATACACCAAAAATTACTAAGAAATGTATGGGAGACCAGACAGCTTGTCCGACAATCAATACATTTCTTAGTAAATTTTATAGGTTTTGAATGGCTGTATCTTGTTCAATATTGATTTGATTAACACAAAAATTTAGATTTTTGTATTGCTAGATGAGCTCTTTCTGATTATGCGAGTCTTGTGTTGATTATCACAGTATTAAGGGGACTCGCTCCAGGCACTCATGGCCAGAAACCCGGCAATGCTGGTGAATTTTTACACAACACAGGTTGGGGACTGCAAAATTTTGCAAGTTTAGGAATGGGGCTCTTTGAAAATTTTGTATTCTAAAATTGAAAATCTTTATAGTCCGCCTCGTATTACATGGACCTTCCCTAACTTAAATATGTTCTGAGGAGAAAACAACAGACCTGTTGGAGGTATCTCTGGTTATACGTTTCCTCATCATCATCACTGTCTAGAGGAACAGGATTTCTGTAGACACCTTCATTGATAATAAAAAGGAATTACTCATGAGGTTACTCATTCTCATACACACATGTATGGAAATACAAATCACTTATTCCTAATGCAAGTTTACTTGGGTCAAGATCCTTTAGTTTTGCCAGCCTTTCTTCTATATCTCTGTCTGCAGAGTTCTCATGTTTGCATTTCTCTATTGTTTTCTTTATAAGTTCTTGTACCTCATCACTTTCATTTGATTCTCCAACTGCACCAGGTAATTCAGCCACTTCATCCTGGTCAAACCAACAATTATATTAATTAAATTCTATGGTACTAGTAGCTCAGATTTAAGCTTAATCCAAATGTTTCCTGAAGAGAGATTAAGAGAGACTTGACATCTCCCAGCTACTTAATGTGCTTATCAGTTGAGCTTGGAATGGCCATTAGTTTTATCAATAAGTTTGATTGTAGAAACAATAAGTTGTGACATCAAATGATCAATGCTGTCATGGTCACATCGGCTCATTACTGTGTAGACAATTCATACGTGCTCTGGTTATTTTTGGACTGATAATCATTGCAGTGTCTGTATGTTGCGACATTTTGATATGCTAGATGTCTCTACTGATACTAGTGTCAAAATGTCGTGACAGAGACACCGCGGTGATTGTCAGTCCAAAAAAAAATCAGAGTCAATGCACGTGCAAATTGTCTACACAGTAACAAGCTGATGTGACCTTGACAACACTGATCATTTGACGTCACAACTTACTGTTTCTACAATAAAACTTATCGATAAAAATGCAGCCGTTCCAAGCTCAACTGATAAGCACAGTAGCATATATGATCTTTTGGAGAAGTTTTACAAACAAATCTTTGCCAGAATCAGCAAAGGTAAACATCACCCTTTTTATTCTATTTTGCAAGTTGTTAAGGGTTCATCATACAGACTTTGTCAGAAAACTAGCCAATACATGTTTCCAGAAATTCTGCTCAAGTGACCATGATAAATGGTAACAAGACAAGACTTCATAAATACAAGTATGAAAGCATCAAGTCCTGCCTCGTCTTGGAACCATTGTTTTGTGGTCACTCAAGCGAATTCATGAAAGGTTTATTACTCTTAATAAATAATGAATAACTTAAGAACAGTTTTATAAATAGGTTGGTAGATTTATTGCATTTATCATCACTTTTTTCAATAATAATTTTTTATTTATTACAATTCTTAAAATGTATTTTATTGCTTGAATTAAGGTGACTGGCTACTACTGAATGTTGGATTTGAGCCAACAGGGTCGCACGCACATGAATACCGCTGAGTTTCCATGTCAACTTTTAAAATTTTTATAAAGGACCATTGGTATTTTGAACTTCAAAGTGCAAAACCCTCAAATTTTGCACAGGACTATATATATTTTTTTTCAATTTTCAGATACATCAAGTTCAAATCAAGCTTTACAGAAAATTTAAGAAATTTTTCATGACTTTTACTCACAGGAAAACCTTTAAAGTTACTGTTCACATTTTTGCATTCATTTTTGACAGAAATCAGCTTATATGAACAAAACCCTCCTTTTTCAGTGGATTAAAGAAAATTCTTATTTCTTATTTCTTTTTGAAATATGATTTACAAATTCAGTTCTTGTAAAAAAATTTTTCGCAAAGCTTTTTTATTTTTTGCAATATAAACTTTTTAAAATTTAGTTACATTTTTGTTAGTTTTGCTTCAAAAATCTCTGAGTACTGTATATTCAGGCTTGAATATCTCAAAAACGAGTTCTTTTCAAATTTGAACTCAGCATTAAATTTCACTTCAAAAAATTGCTGTTTAAAAGCTTTTTTAAAACTTAAACTTCACATCACGCAGTCAGATAGTCATGTCAGAATAGCGATACTCACGCTGATGTGAGCTATTGCTATTGCTATTGCCAACCAGAGATTGATTGGCTGATAAAACAAAGCAGCTTGACAAGAGCTATTGTCATAATGATTGGCAAATTAACATCACAATAAAAATGTGATGTAATGTTTTGTAAACAGAAAGTATTGCTATACAATTGCTTAACTACATGATGCAGTCACCTTAATGATCAATAATACTGATAAATGGGCCATTTTCAACATGATCACGTATGGTCATTGACCACCATAGCATCTCCAGATCAGTGGTTAGAGCATCTAACTGGGGCACAGGGGATCATGGGTTTGAAGTCCATCTGGGGTTCAGAGAGTTTTTCTGTGATCCTTATGGTTCATTCTCATCTAAGTGTTTCTTAATTTAATAGTAATCATCTTAAATGTACATGTATAAAAATGACTTTTTGTTTTTTTTAATACCTGTTGTGACTGGTTAGATTCTAATGCAGTGTCTAATTTGCACTCATCACCAACTTGTTTTAACAAATCAGAAACCTCTTCTGCTTCAGTCTTTTTTGGTTGTATCATGTTAATCTTTGATTGAAATAATATGTTAATAAAATAAAATATTAGATGAAACATGTTAAATATCAACTGTTAATTCAAAATGAAACTAAAACCAGGTAAATATGAAGGTAGAGGGATCTAAATAAATTTGTGCAATTTAAGTTGCATACACATAATGCCTTCTTACACATTCATTGAAAGTTATTTTATGAGTACTTGTTAAGTATTCCATTTCATTCCTTTCCTCACATTTGTTTTTTGCATGCTAATTGCCTTTCTTCCAGACAGTTCTTCAAATCTTTTACCAATATCTTCATCTGTAACTTTTGTATTATCTACCGTAATAAATGATAACAGAATTGTGTGAATTTACAAATCTATAAATGAGAAATACTCAGATTTTTGTAAATAAATATGAATTCTAATTGACCTTTTGAATTATCTTTTAGTCGTACAAGCCTTTGTCTTATACTTTCATCAGGATCAAGAGGTTTATTTTCTGTTTCCTCATCATTGACAGGTATATCTTTAACATTCTATAAAGAACAAGCATGTGAGTAAGGCTTTTCAATGTGAAGATTGAAAAAGAGTTAATAAATAACAAATATTTAAAGGAGAGTTAATTTGATAAACAAAAAGAAATAATGGAAAGTGGAAGAATGGAATGATGATATATATATATATATCAAAAGGTAAATCTTAAAATTTCAAATATAAGGAAATAATGCAAAGGGAAATAGACGGACCTTGCAACTCTGGGTCAAAAAAAATCCAAGAATCCAGAATCCAAGCTTATTACAATGAAACTAACCTGTATAGAAGGAATATAATCAGGGCTGTTGTCTCTTGATTCAGTAACCTTATTTAAGTCATTTTGTGTAGTCTGTTGTCGTTTTTGTTGTTTTGAAGGGCTAATTTTTTCCCAAAAGAGAAAAAAATAAGAATTTTATTTAACTATTACTCTAATACTAGATAACTACAATATTTCCTATACCCCACCCTCCCTATAGCTAGCTATATTGTCATTCTTATCAATGGCTGGTCATTAGATAGAGAAGGTGGGCTAGTGCAAATAAGGAGGAGGAGTAATTCAGCATTTTTTTGCATGGGGGAAAAGGGGGAGAAAAGGGGGAGGTCAAAAGAAATCAAGCAGTTACTGGGGATTGGGGGTATATTTTTAGTGAGGTTTGCAAGGGGGTTCAACAAAATTCTGGTTGAATTTAGGAGGGATCCATGGAGGTCAAATTCATATTGGGCCATTGCATTTAATTTTTGTACCCCTGGGGTTGAGGATATAGATTTTTTTCTTCTGACCCCCAAGATTTCCATTCACTTTTTACCCCTGGAAAATGGTCAATTTTGGAAAGACCCCCAGGATTTCCACGTTTCTATTGTTTATTTCACTCTTACCCCCCAAGAATTTCTATTTTCTTCTCCCTGACCCCAAGGATTTCTTGTAATATTTTACCTTATACCCCAGGATCTTCAAATAATTTCAATCCTTACCCCCCCAGGATTTCCTGAGGTCCCCAACCTCAGGGGTGCAAAAATTAAATGCAATGGCCCATTTCGTCAGCTCCTTCACCTTTTATAGACAACTCTGGATCCCTGAAGGCCATGTCACATGTAACAATTTCTTAGCAACTTTTTCTGGCGAAAAAAGTGGTTGCAGGTTGCAAAAGTTGTTTTTCATGTTGAACATTGCATCATGTGACTTGAATTTTCCATGTCGCTGCTGAATTATTCAAATTACATTTGTAACTTGCAACATTTTTTCATGAGAGACAAATTGCAAAGGAAACTATGGGTGACGTGGTCTCATGCAACCTGCAATATTTTTTTCACAAGATGAGTTGCACGAGAAATCGTTACATTTGACATGGCCTTAGTCAGTTAAATAATTACTTTGTTAAAAGTTTAAAACACTTGAAGCAAACTTTGTGTTTTCCCGTCCCATGTTTTGGAACAACTGTTGACTGTGACGTGCAGGAACTACAAAATATGTGACCACAATTTTTGCAAGAATGCTGAGGAAAAATGGCAAAATAATCCTTATTAATTTCCATAGCAAAATATACAAATTACATGTTGATTATTTATGAGGAATTAGAATTTGAAAGTCAAAAATAATAAAAAGAAAGACATGAATATGAAAAACTGTCAAACTTGCTAAAAGTTTTGCAGATAAGTGCAAAATAATTGTCTTTGGTGATAAAATCGCGATTAAATATTTATTACATAACATATTGAAACTTGCATCTTGTGAATAATCAGGTCAAACCATCAAGCAATATCTAAATCACCTCTCTCTTAAAGATTCCAAACTGCCCTCCACAACCAAAACATTGCAAACAAGACGCCATTTTAATTGTCGAAATACACTTCATGTCTGAAAATTAAAGGGTCACTAGTTCCAGGTTGTTCCAGGTTCTAAATGCTTCTTGGTCCACAGGAAGCCCAAGATATCATTAGTGTAATAATACTGTATGGCGAACAAAATAAAATCCAATAAAAATACAAAAACGTTAAAATAATTTTTGTCTGGTCTTTGAAGAGATTTGCTTCTTTTACCCTGTGTGATTAGATTACATTAGACTACAGTTTAAGCGATTTTATTTATTTTTCACATCATGGGTTACCTGTGGTCGTCATCTTCATGTAACCGGAAGCCCAAGATGGCGCATCACAGGAAGAGAGATAAAAAGTTGGATAACGAGACAAAAGAGGAAGAAGACGAGGAAGATCCTTTTGACTTAAGAATTAAACAATCTGGATGTGCTGAGTTTCACTTTGCACTCCAGGTAAGGAAGCAGTTTTGAAAAGAATTTTAAAATCTCTGGATGCACAATAGACTTGGAAAAGGTTGGAAAAGGGGGGCAAGAACAGGACAAGGAATAAGTTTTATCAATTTGATTTCTTCAAGTAAATGTCTATCGTTTGATATTTTTACAGGAATGCTTTCATGAGACACAGGATTGGAGAAAATGTCAAAATCAAATGAAAAACTTCAGAGAATGTATGGCAAATCAAGAGAAAAATAAAGGAGCAAAAACATGAGAACAATGGAATTCAGTATGAAATATTTGGTGAACTTAGTGCAGCTACTTGTTGGTCAAGGATGACAGAGATATTTAGGAATATTTATCTGGGTTTAAAATATTTTGAAGTATAATATTTTGCTGTTTCACAGCCTTAAAGTCAAGGTTTCAGGTTCAAGAACGTAGCCATCCTCCAGCTCATCAAATAAGAGTTTTTATTTATCATTAAAGTGTAACTCTTGGATTAATTTAATTTCTTTCTTTTTTAAAGTGAAAATGGCAGGTTTTAGATTTTTGATCAGTCACAGATAATTAGTTTGATAGACAGCTATCCATCAAGTCACACATCAATGATAGCAGCTCAAATAACAAAAATTTTATGATGCACAAATTTTGAAAATGATTATTTGAAATTTTCAACACCACAAGACTCAGTGAAAAAGTAACTTTAATCACATGTAATTCAAGTAATTTTTCAATAATAAATTGATACATTTTGGCTGAAATTATTAAATAAATATTTAATATTGCACTAGTATTATAAAGGTAATTTTAATCCAGGAGGAAAAGTAAGAAATATAAAATCAATGTTTGGGTTACCTGTGGTGTATTTTTAGCGATGATGTTGCCCAGTCAACTGGAAGGACAACTTTACTCAACAGTATCGCAAGATTTCGCCTCAAAAATGCTTTTCTGGGAACTAGAGGAAAGTACTACTAAAATAATAAGAGTTTCTTTGCTTAAATCTGCTGTAGTCTCTTACAATCATTTACAGTTTATCCAGTGTATTGCTTTGAGTTCAAAAATGACGGCGTTGTAATGGCGGAGAGCTACATCTATGGACGTAGACCATGGGCACTGTTGAGTCCTAATGGATCCTATCACAAACTGCAAGGGCCTAATTTCGTTGTAGGAAGAGATGAGAATGTGCATTTAATGCTCAAGGTAACGATGTCTTATGTTATTTGGATTTCTTTAACAGATTGTTCCCCTGGATTTTTTTCTACAAGTAGCAGTCGCAAAATAAAAATGTAAAGACGTTATAATGATAATATCAATTTACAATAGAACGGAAAACCCTATGTGGTTATATATATATCGATAAATTTTATTCATTTATCATTATTTGGTTATCAAATTTACGTACCCCAAAAGTACAAGATTCAAAATAGTCTGTCTGTCTGTCTACATATAACCCATGGAGTACGTACCCACCAAATCCTGTCTTCTATTGAAACCTGGGTTTTGATAGGTATATACTACA
The DNA here is from genome assembly GCA_024752375.1 of Entacmaea quadricolor. Classification (NCBI taxonomy): domain Eukaryota; kingdom Metazoa; phylum Cnidaria; class Anthozoa; order Actiniaria; family Actiniidae; genus Entacmaea; species Entacmaea quadricolor. The sequence continues at coordinate 25,362 of JANTNT010166295.1, forward strand.
TATGGTTATATGCATTTGAAAATTAACCCACACCCCACACTTTATGGCGAACTACTATCTAACTTGTCCAATGCTCCGACAAATTTATGCATAGCATTGTATTTCATTCTATTGTGTTGTGTTGTTCTCAATTGTATTGTATTATTGTATTGTATTGTTAATCTATTGTTATGTGGATATAATACAATATAATGCTATGCATAAATTTGTCAGAGTATTGGACAACCCTCACTACTATCCACTAACATGGCCTCAAACAAGGATTTTCACTTATATTCATATAAAATTGAAATATTTTTTGTTCTTTTGACAGTCGAGAAGCGTTGACAGAGAACATGCTATTATAACTGCTCAACCCGACCAAGAGCTTTATCATATTTATGATCTAGAGTCTTTAAATGGTGTAAGTTAAGTATTTTATTAAATTTCTGATTATCTATAATTTGTGAAAAATTGAAGTTATTACATTTTTGCACAACTGTAGGACAGGGCCAGTTTACATGTGTGATTTTGTTATGAACTAAAGCAGCAATTTTATCACAACCCCCAATTATTTGTTTAAAATAAAATCACTTACTGTTGACACATGAAATCGTCGCTCATATCATGTGACAAAATTGCACATTTAAACTGGCCTTTTATGATACCCAAACCTATGGTTGTGTGTGAGATATGTGTGAGTTATGTAATATATGAGTGGTTTGTTTGTAAAAAAAGTTTCAAGAAGGGTTTGAATGTTAACTTTAATTTTATTTAATTATAAACTTGATTTTTCAAATGACTTTCAATTGGCAAATATTACTGTGTGATAATTTGTTAATTGTTGTTTAACACTTTTTAATAATGTTGTTGTTTACACAATGTTCAATTTCTATTGTTTTAAAATTTATCTCTTTTGTTATTCAGACATTTGTGAATGAGAAGAGAGTCCAAAAGGCTGTACTGGCATTGAGAGATACCATCAGATTTGGATATGATATCCTTTAAAACAATTACTAGCTTACAGTTTGTTTTCAAAAATACTTGGTATTGATCTAAGGAAGAGGTTGCAATTACAACCTGTTTGATAAACTTTTACCTTAAGTTATTTTTTCTTATTTCTGATAAACTTGTAGTCAATTTTTCTATCCATTCAAACAAAGTAAGTCTAATAAAAATTAAAAAAAAAATTCAAACATTTTTGGTTACCATAGTTAACTGTAAAAATAAGGACAATAGTGTAACCTTCATTTTTTTCTGATGTATCTGCAGTTTTTCTGCTTCACCTAATCCCTCTCCCTTCTTCCCTTTTCTTCAATTAAATAATAAGCAAATTTCTTGTAAAAGATAGACTAAAATATCCACATATATTTCCCAAATGACAAGTTTTTTATGTCAAAATAATGACATCATATCATTACTTTTTAAAATTTCTCTCTATTCACAATAATGTTTATTATGAAACTATAAACTCTGGAATTACAACTCTAAATTGGACTTCAAAACATAAAAAATAAGTCATGCGATAATTTATTCTATGTTGTATTATATACACATGTGCATGGAGCTAGGAGAATATAAATGAGTCTTTCAAGAAGGTTTTTGAGTACCCACAGGTATTTGAGAATATTAACAAAAACATTTCATTAATAAATGATAATTAACTTTCTTTAAAACTTCCTGTTAGAACCAGGGCATTAATTGATTGACACTTTATTCATTCCTACAGACAGCAACATTTCCAACCTGTAGCCAATTTGATTTTCATTTCATTTATTCAACTATTTTTTTGGTGCTGAACATATTAATGTATTTTGTTATAGTTGTTTTGTGCCAAAATTACAACCCTTGGTATACCCCTTGTGGTAAACTTGTTTTCAAAAAAATCACTTAGTACAAAAACGATTATAAAAATTTCAATTCCCATTCACTTTATCATTTTTTAAAATATTTTATTAAGATATTCAGATGCTGGGATTTGGATTTTAAACTATTTTTAAGGGATAAAAAAGGATACAAAAAAGATTATGTAGAGGTTCAAGTACCTGTTATTCTGTTTTTATTTTTTTAAGCTTTGTTTTGAATGAAAATCTCATGAGTAACCACCTGTTGATGGTCAACAACTACAACAAAGAACTCCAAATTATGATCCTTTTATAACTAAAAATCATTTCCTAGAGACATTTTTACTATGATTCTTTTCTGTGTGAGAGTTTGTAGAGGGAACACTGTTCTTTTTCAACCAAAATGGGTTGCAATTGAAGAAGATAGATCATTTTTGGATTTACTACGATATTCAACTGGGGACCAATTCACTAAAAGTAAAATGGTAGTAGTGGTTTGTGGTGAGATATCCAGGGATCACATGGTTCTTGTTTCTATCAAAGATTTAGTGACCATTTTAGAAGATAAGGATAAAAGAATGGTTAGCTTTCTTCTTGAACCAGAGAACAAACTAAAGCTTGTCTTGGTAAGGAAACATTTTAATCGTAGTAATGACCATAATCTAAAAAATACTATTGACCACAGTTGAGTAAATTTGTGTTAAATATGATCAATAACTCTCCACATATTTTAATTCATTTTGAAGTTAGTATTACTTTTAAGTAAAAGCATAAGTAAAAGCATAAAGTGTATCAAATTTCATTCAAAAGAAGTAAACACTTAATATGTACTTGTATGTGCATGTTGTATTTATGTTAACTGTCTCGTTATACTTCCATAGCATTCTTTAAACTTCAAGAAGTTGATTTTATATGTTTAACCCCCTCTTCCTCTCCTTGTCTTTAAAATATTAAAATATGTCTTAAAATATTACTAATTGAAATAAAATACCCTTGATAATGATGCCAGAGAGCATCAAAACATTGGGGGAAAAAAACATTGAACTTGTTGCTTTAACTTTTATTATTTAATAAAATTAAGTAGCACATTATGTTTAATAATACTAATGAGCATAAATGGTCATTTGCCATTGCCTATAGACCTTATAGAAATTTAGCTGCCATTAGGACTTTTTGAAATAAAAACTAATTTCAAAAAATAACCACTAGCATCAGTAAGAACAGGCAGAATATGTATTTTTTGGAAAGTTTCAAGTATTAGATCAAACACAAGAGAGTGTTTCATCAGTGTATCAAAACACCAAGAAGGGGGTTGAAAAAAAGAGGTGAAGCTGAGTTTTTTAACCAACTTTGAGGTGTTTGGATACACTGATGAAACACTCTTTGAAGTGTTTGATTGAGCTTCTCAATTTTGTTAATAATTTTTGGAGAAATTCAAAGCTAAAGTTGGCTTAATTTATGCAAGTGTTGGATCACTGTATCTAAACCATGTTGCGGTATTGATTTTCCTTTGTTTTGTCCTCATTAATTACTCATGAATTTGAGAATGCTATATCTAAAATTCCAGAGAAGTTATTAGGGATCAAAATTTACAGAGATTTGTATGTGATTTTCATAGTTTTTTGATCCTCATAACTTCTCAGGAACTTTGTACTTTTACCTAAAACTTTCTTACATTGTTGATACCATTCTTAACTATTAGTTGAAAACTAGTACTTACTTGAAAATTGAATTTTGAAAATTATTAAAATGAAGTGGTAGCCATATTTTGATTTGGTGTATAAACATGATTCTTAAACACATTTTAGATTGAAAAAAATGCATGTAAAAGTATAAAAATTTTGTTGTTAAAAATTTAAATCAAATTCTGCATATTTCATTTTCTTTTGGTAGAACAACATCCAGACATTCCAGTATGAATTTATAGTCTAAAATCCTAGAATCTATGGAATCTTCAACATCCTTCTCTGACAGTGTCCATATTCCTTTATTTCCTTTATCTTTAAGGCTAATTTACGTGGTACAACTTTTCCCTACAACTATCACATACTATCTGCTGACGCCATGATTTAGGTACCATTGTCATAAGGTTTTAAAACATGTTTTAGAATGCTACAACTTCTTTTTTTGTTGTATATGACAGTTTAAGGAGATTTTAGAGTGTTGTTAGCATGGTGTCATCAGATTGCATTCAACCATTGCAGGAAAAAGTTGTACAATGTAAATTGGCCATTAGAAATTGAGCCTTCTACATCATTTTGCCTTAACAATTTCTACATATGAATACCTTTAGAGTTGATTTGCTTCCATGTCAAGACTTTGAACTGAAAGTATTTAATAATAATAACAATAGCCAACGTGGTATGATGCTGCGTGATTATCAACAGGATATCAATGATAACCCTGTACTGCTAACAAGTAATAAGGTGTCAGAAGCCTGTTTAGTTAACCCTTCAACTGATTTGAATAGTCAAGTGCAAATTAATAATATGCAAATGTGGAACTTACAGGGGTAGTGAGGGGGGGGCAGGTCAGGCTATATAGACCTACCACTTTAGTTCACTTTTATGCATGTAGTCCTACCATTTTTATGGGTGCTCTACAGCTCCTAACTTAGCCTTTAAGTTTATGTGTTATGTACAATAATGTGTGTTGATCCAGGGGTGGTGAAGGGGGTGACTAGTCAAACCCCTTTTGCAATTTTTGAAGAATTTCCCACCTTTTATGGATTTCCTGTGCTATTGGCCTGTGCATGTGTTTGCCATATATGTCACCCCCTTTAAAAATCCTAAACTCACTCCTGAATAACATCTTGTTTTGTCCTTGAGAAAGTGAGTAAAGGACACAATCCAAACACTGCTAGAAGAGTACTTATGCCATGCATAACATTTGCTATTAGATGAAAGTTTTTCTGACCTAGGTTTGACTTTCTCTCAGGGTTGCAAGAAGTCCAATGAAGCGTCAATCGATTCCTCAGGTCAAGTCATGTCCAGATTGTGTCAAAACTGTGGATCAAAAACAGCTGAGGGTGACAGGTCAGTAATAGAATGCTTGCTTCCAGAATCCTTGCTTTCCTATTTGGATTTTCATTCCCTTCCTAAAAGTAAGACAGTTTGGATTTCTTTTTCCTTTTGTTTTTCTTAACTTAAAAGGCACATTTTGAAGGGTGCAACTTCACCATACTTCACTTTAATATGTCTTCTATTGAAAGGGAATAAAAACCTTTATTCATGTATAGTCATATAGAGAAAGAATGAATAAAGAGAAAAATAACTATCCCTTGGTGGGAATTGAACCCTGTATTTATATACGTTCAATATTTTCACAGATTTCATGTGACCTACAATACTTGCATTGTTTTAAGGAGGTGGTTCCAAAGCCTACGTACAACACTGGAGACATCATTTTTGACATAAAGACAAAAAGATAAAGGAAAAATAACAAGTTGAAAACGAGGGATCTTGACCTCTTGGGTTCTTCCATTCCATCTGCCCTTTTTATTAGAAAATAGAAAATTTAGAATTCTTTCTTTTCTTTTCCTTGAAGGCTGAAAACTATTGTCAAAGGAAGCAGACTGTATGGACAGCCATCTTGGTGGGGCTGGGAGTCGTCAGATGAGGAATTTTATACCTATCCAAACTGTGCTACTGTTGTCACACAAGCAGGGACCTTAGCTATATCTCCACAGAACTGTTCTTGGCTACAACAACGAGTACAAAGAAATAAATCGAAATTAGAACACTCTTTAGATCAAGGGTCTACCATGGGAACCTCGAATCAGATATTGGCAGAAACATCAGAAACTAGCAAAGAACATTTGAAAGAGAGTAGTAAACTTTCAGTTTATCCTCAACTAGGGTCTTCATCATCTGAAGAGTTACAACAGCTTGCTAAACCTGTTTATAGTGTACCAGCCTTTAGAGCCTGGGAGACTGTTCCTCTAGGAAGGTTTGGTGAAGGGCTGGAGGAATCATACGTTGATGGAAATGACGGTTTATTGAGGACGTCTTTCTCTTATCATATTCCAACGTTGCCAGAGTTTGGAGAGATACCTGAAAAACCTGTTAGTGAGAAAAGCAACAAAACAGCAAGAAGGAAGAGCAGTGAAAAACCTTTGATATCAGGTGTGTTTTGTGACAAGAAATAACATCAAGCCTTGTTCAAATGAGAATGCAAGTCAACACAAATTTACTTGTGGTAACTTACGGTAGCTTGTTCTTACCGTTTAAACGAGACGTAAGTCTACTCAACTTGCGAAAAAATTTGAGCAAGTTGAAAGTAATTGACCTTTAAAAAGAGGGAGAACTTGTCTTTACAGTCTTTACACTTCGTTACTTTCCATGCTTGTATTGGCATGTAATAATAAAACAAAATAATAAGGGTGAGAGGATTTAGTGAAAAAGTGCACTGTTAACCTTCATTGATATAACTAAACAGCCTGACAGATTCATTCATTTATTCGTTCATTCCATTTATTAATTCATTCCATTCCATCCATCCATCCACCCACTCACTCACTCATCCATCGTTCGTTCGTTCGTTCGTTCGTTCGTTCGTTCGTTCGTTCGTTCGTTCGTTCGTTCGTTCGTTCGTTCGTTCGT
>JANTNT010166296.1:0-20214 GCA_024752375.1 Entacmaea quadricolor
ACAGTTGACCGTGTAAAGCGTGCGCACGAGAGCCTGAAACCTAATGTCCATTTTTTTATTGAAATGAAACAGCCGTGGCAAGTCAACTGAAATTAAAAACATGATCAATTGTTTTTTTGGTGATTTTGGTAGTATGCTTGGGGTCATACATTTTACATATATAATTGGGGTCATGTTTGGGGTTGTGTGTCTGGGGTCAGGTCACATGCTTGGGAACCTTACAAGAATATTACAACTATATTAAAAATAACTGTGGTAAATGTTACGCACTGGAGCCAGCCCAGGGCACTCATAAACTGTGTAGTCACCCTCGTCTCCTTCATCACTATTTTCTTCATCTTCCAGTGAACCTTGTTTGGATGAACGTGAACCACTAGCCCTTTTGAAGGAAAAAAAACTTGATTAACTACAATAAATAATACAATAAATAACCACCACCCAGTTAACTCAGTTGGTTGCACCAGTCTATTGTGTAGGAAGTTGGGGTTTGAGTTCCTGGCCAGACCAACACTCAGGGTCTTATCACCGTTTGCATTGCTACGCAGCCACCCCAGACAAAAATCACGATGTGCAGTTTGCAATAGACTGCCGTCAATCAAACAAGTTGGCGTCTTTTACACGCATGTCATTTGTACAATCGCTTTCGACACTTCCCTCCATGGTACCTGACTGAGAAAATTTGATCGAAAAGCCACACTTATCGATCCACACGCGTGTAAAAGACTTCAACGTGTTCGATTGACTGCAGTCGATTGCAAACTGCACGCCGCTATTTTTGTCTGGGGTGGCCGTGTAGCCATGCAAATGGCGATAAAATAAGGTGCTGTCTTTGCTATAACATCTACAAATGGTTAAACCTTCATGTGGCTGATGAACATGTTAATGGCAGTCCCACACATTTGATTACATTCATATAGAATTTGGGTGTTATAAAGGTTATATTACATTACAGTACATTAACAAGTGTTTACCAGAAGTGAACTATCAATTAACCCCTTTTATTATATCCCTTCCATTTGACCTGTATATTTCACAGCCTGTATTTTATACCAATTTCAATCATAAAGTAGTAAATTGTGTAACTTCCATCTTTAAAATCAAGGGAAAGGGATTTGAATGAAATATTCAGGACTTTTATTTAAGGTGACTGGCTACTGTTGAACATTTGATAGCACCCACAAGTTGGTTGGTGCACAAATACCGCCAAGCTTCGATGACATTGTTTGAAATTTTATAAGGGACCATTGGTGTTTTGACCTTCAAGGAGGGCAAAACCCTCGAATTTTGCATGAGAACATAAAATTGTTTTTCGATCTTAATATACAACAAGTTCAAATCAAACTTTACAGAAAGTTTAGGAAATTTTCACAACTTTTACCCATAGAAAAAACATGTTTACATTTTTGCATTCATTTTTGACAAAAAATCAGTACTAAATAAGAACAAAACCTTCCTTTTTCAGCAGATTTTCTAGAAAAATTTTTATTTGTATGATTTACATCTTAAGTTCTTTTAACAAAATTTTTCGCAAAGTCTTTGCAAGTTTTTTTTCATGATTTTGTCCAATAGTAGCCCATTATTCAAAATGTCACTTGTTTGAAAAAGAATAAAACACTGGAACCTACAATAACAATTATGAAGACACACAATACAGTATTACATAATCTTAAAGACTTACTTTTCCATGGCTGCCAACTGACTCTTTGTTTGATGATAATGATACATCTCGGCACTGTAATCTAACTTTTCATCACCCTAAAATATCAACATAACATTAAAAATGTACATTATATTTTCGACACTTAGTGACTGTAAATCAAACTTACATTTGCTAATGGAGGTCTTTTCATTTTGGTCCCATATGCTGAATACTCTGCTTCACTTACAGCCTTTGCTGTTGTATGGAGTCTGAAAAACAAATTTCACCAATAAGAACAATATGACATGGTAATCTATCCAGCTGAGTAGTGAACTGTTTTTTCTAACCAACCAGAGCACATTTAGAGTTTTCGTGGCTGAGCCTCTTGTTCAGGTTCTTTTTGTAACCTAAATCACTAAAGAGATCTTTGTAAAAGCAATAGGCCACATTCGATATATCAACATTGAAGCATGAAAGTCAAGCTTCCATGATAGACCCGTCATGTTTTAGGGTAATCAACACCTACGGCCTGTATTGTTCTCTATTGTTTATTCTATTGTTCTATTGTGTGACAGATGAATAGAATGAAGAATAGATATCCTAAATCATGACTCGTGTTCCAAGAATAAAACAATCAAAATACCACCTAAGGGAAGAGATTAAGAGAATATAATTTTGGAAATTGTACAATAATGCTGTTGGGTTTGAAACACTATTTTTCTAACCAAAATAATGAAAAAAAAACCTTTAGGTAGGAACATCATGCATAGAAAATTCAGTTTATTTGTAGCACTAATGGTACTTGGTAGTCATATTTTTGTGTCTACATGATGTACCATGTGATGGAAGCCTCGCAATGAAACCAGAACTTTAAGATTTAGAACATGGCCTATTGTGAGTAACAGTCAAAGGCATTAAAAAGATCTGAACTTAATCAACAATCTGACTTTTTATATCTGAATCAAGAGCCTCTTTATTCATTCTGAATATACTGTACATGACATTCCTACCTAAAGGCATTTTTTCATTATTTTGGTTAGAAAAATAGTAAGTTTTGAACCCAACAGCATTATTGTAAAATTTCCAAAATTACATTCTCTTACTCTTCCTTTTAGGTGGTATTTTGATTGTTTTATTCCTGGAAGCCTTGCTATCAGGCTAGGATGTTGGTATATCGAACGTGGCCTATTAGCCAATCACCTTATTGACTATATAAAAGAAATTAATATTAATCAACATCTTACAATAATTTTAAAGGGAATACAAGTGGTCAAGTTTGAAGAGAATCACTATAAATATACATTAATTGTTAGCTTCTTTTTGCTATTGCATACAACATCATGGCAATTGTATCTATAGTCTTTTCTTGTTAGGAATGACTGCAAACCAGGATAAGGAAGGAAGAATTAAAAGTAGAATAGTAACACCAAGTGTGATCAACACATCAACCAACTAAATTAACTGCTGTATTTTGCTACACACACTTGACATAAATGATTTAAAATCTATGTATATAAAAGGAACAAAATACTTACTTATACCAGCAGTATCCTGCTAATGCCAGTCCTGCAATCCCAGCAACACTGCATCCAATTACAATAACTGAGGAGACATAATAAAAACCCATTGAATTAGAAAACCATACCAATACTACTAAGAATTCTAATGTAATGCAACCTTCTAAATTTAATACTTGTGTTGTTTAAGAACTGTTGTTTACTATGGCAACGAGTATACTTCACAAAATATGTGCCAAGTTTATCATTGACTGAGGAAAAACAACAGATGATATATGGAAAAAACTATTAAAACTGTTTTAAAACTCAGTGGTCAGAGTTTCAGTGAACAAAATTATAAATAAACTGTGTGTTATTGGTCAATTTTAAAACTATTTCTGCTAAATATTGTATCTTTTGTCTTTTTTATATATTTATTATTATATCCGTGTATCATGCCCATGCTACATTATTCAGTCACTCATTGCACTCTTTTATTATTATTATTATTATTATTATTCTTCTTCTTCTTCTTCTTCTTCTTCTTCTTCTTCTTCTTCTTCTTCTTCTTCTTCTTCTTCTTTATATTTAAAATTGGGATTGGTTCAGGAAGGATATTGTTGATTTTTAGCTATTTTATGGGGTTGGGCAGGTGATCGAATCTTGTAGGGGACCTATGTCCTATTATTCGTTTCACCTGTACATTGTATTTAAATGTACAAATCTTTAAATAAATAAATAAATAAATTGATTGTTAAAGGAGAGTATTTAGCTTAATAGAAATAAATAAATAAAATGGAATACTTTATCACATTTTACTCTAACCATCCTTCAAACACCTAGTTTTTTAAAGAGAATCTTTTCATCTTTTGATTGAATTTACTCTCTTAAGTCTGTCTTTATCCAATTAACATTAGCTAGGAAAGTGCCAGGTAATGACAGTTATTAACAGACAATACACCATTTCACAGATCCCGTTACTCAACCTCAGCCTTTTCAGGAGTAAAATGTTCTTTACAAATGGACTACAACCTATGAAATTTTAATTGTTTGTTGATGTGTGAATTCCTTTCATTACTGTGGACTGTAGTTAAATTCTAAAGAATATTGTACTCACTGACGAGGCTGAGGTTGAGTAATGGGATCCATAAAATGGTCTATTAAAGATTTTTGCTTTAACAAATCTCATGTCTCTCAGTGGTTTAGTGAATCTCCGATTATCATTAACACAAGATACTAATAAATTATTAATTTTCACTATTAATCAATCATCGACTTGGTTGAAATTATACATTACAAGGGAAAAAAGCTTTATCACATTGTCACTTATAACTCATGACTGCGAATTACTAGAATGAATATCAGTTATATATTAAACACTTTTAAGCTCTACAAGTTTTTGTCCTTTTTTGGACACCAAGATTTCCATCTACCAACTGAGCTTTGATAGGAGTGCCATTAAAGCTGAATCAATTAAAAAAATTAAAATTTGTTTAAAGAATAGTAGCTTCTAAACAGTGTACCAAGTCTTTCATAATTATACTTAATTACTTCAAGATTCAATCAGTAGGATCTAGCTAATTGAATCCTCATGCTAAATGAATCCTTTATAGATCTTAATAGATAATTTATGAATGAATATTTTTATAAGCCTTTAGCCATGCAATGTCAGGGTGTGTCTTAAAGATTTTTCCAAATCTACAAAAGGTAGACCTAAATATTGGAATGCAAGTAATTATTTTTCAAAGACTTGCAACATTTCACTTCTAATGTCTGGTTTTTCTTTTTTTTAAACTGTTAAATCACACCTTAAATTTTGCTTGTTATAACTTTTTATGGCTGACTTATTTTCAAATACACAAATTCAAAACAAAACACATTAAATTTAACAATACATCATACTTCATAAATTAAGCATTTTAAAACAACTGAACTCCCACAAAAACTTATTATCCTAAGGAACTATTTCCTTCCAAATCTAATTATTTTGAAGTTAGGAAATTATATTGATTGTAAATTTAAGAAACTGAAGAGATAAAACCAAAATATTATGATTTTAAATTTAAAATAATTGATCACCAGACCTAGGAACAATTACCAATAAACTAGAAATGTTTATGTATTTGTCATGTTTCAAAACAAATTGAAATATAATAAAAATTCAACATAGCTTGGCTAAAATTCTTTCAAAGTTAAAAGGATGATGAAAATAAGAGGGATATAATTTCTAACATGTTTATGAAAATCTAATAATTCTTTTTGAAAGGGATTCACTAGAGGGAATAATTTTGTTCTTAATGGGCTTTCTGAGGGTGTTGCAACATACAGTTTATTATCACCAACATCAAAACCAACTAATTCAGCAGTGGTTGATGTGGGTGATACTTGGAACCTTGAGGTAATCAAGAAACAGAACAGACATAGTTAATGCAGAACAAATGAACCAAACTGTGGTTTTACAATTAGAAACACCTGTCGTACAAGCTTAAAAATGAAACAGTTTTTATCATGCACAGATCTCTTAAATGTTGACATATTTCTAAGATCAATGTTCTAATATTCACACACTTTAGACATAACTGACTTCTAAATGTGGCACATGTGAGAAGATTGCAGTTTTCAAAGCCAATTTCCAGGATATTACAAAAATATTGTAATTATTTCAACCTCATAAAAAAGAATAACTGACTATGTAAATAATATGTCAATATCTTGTAATGTTTGTAAACAAAAGCAAAATCCTGCTCAACAATTGGTTCTTCTTTGATTGTAATAAATATTTTTTATATTTCAATCTCCTGGGTTATTGAATCAACAACTGTGAAAGCAACCCTTATATTCCTAATTCTGCCCATGATAATATCCGTTAAACCTTCAATTGAATAAAACAGTATTAAAGGTTTTTTTGAATATGATGGACAAGACTGATAAAGAATATAGAGTTCCTTTCCAAGTTCTTTTGTATCCAGGAGACAGAATGAAGTTTCTCACCATTCACTCAACATTATTTAGAATGTCTTAAATTACATCAAAAATCTGCATAAAAATTTTCCCTTGTGCTGACAGATAAAACATATTTATAATTCATAGTAAACCACAATTATAGGATGAGAACTTTACTTTTCATTCCTCATAGAAATAGTGGATGAAAATACTGTATTCATAGAGTAACAGTGGACAAAACTATTGAAAAAACACGGGAAGCTCTCATTCTTTCAATAAAAGCTAAAATAAATGTTCATTCAAGTGACTAATAGTTTGTGACTACCTTAAGGATAAAATACAATGTTTTATTTAAGATTCAAGAGTCTTCACTCATTCTTTATTGAGTGATTCTCTACTGAAGTGAGTTTGTTTCATTCAAACTTAAATTAGAGTTTGTCTGAACGGGTTCGACTAAAATATTCGCAACAGTTGCAAAGTTATTATTTATAAGTTGATAATAGTGATGAAATGACAAGAGCAGCTGGGTTCTCTATTGCTGTTCTTCCTTCAATAATTATACTATTCTTAGAGTTCAAGATTTTTTTTAAAAAATCAAAAATGTTAGAAAAGGAAGATTAATTTGTTTCCTGGTTGACATGGATTACAGAAGGAAAAGTAGGAATCTTAACATTTCCTTAAGCTATTGTCACTGTAAAACATTGTTTGGTTTTTCGAGGCTGGAACACAAGCTGGGAGTTCACACAGAAGATAGTTAGATTTTCTTTTAAGACAAAAGAGAAAAAAGAATGTCATTGAACAATGAATGAATATAAAAACTGAATGGATTAAAAACAATTTGAATGGGGTAAAGAATGTATAAAAACTACACATCATATCAACACATTCAACAAAGTTCATACAGAAATTCAAGCACAGAACAAAAACTCCTTTTTTGGTTATTGAAAAATAAGGATAGTAAAGACAAAAATATGTAAAGGATATCCTTCAACAGAGAATTTCAAACAATGAACTACTTTTAAGCTTAAATATGGTAAAAATGAGAACTTCTTAGAAAATTTCTGGTGTTGAATATTTTTCTACCATAGTTCAGACTAAGTGTTTTGGTGTGTCAATTAGATCAGAAATCTTCCTTATCAAACTCTGTTCACACCCCAAAATCCTCAGTTGAACTCCCACACAATTTGTCCACTGGTGCCAAAAGGATTGGATTCATTTAGATGAACATGGCACATACAATTGAGACATTATCCCCAAGTATTTGATGTACAATAATGAACAGTATACATATATATGTATATTGTTCAAAAATTGGCACGAGAAATTGATAATAAAACCAAGAAACGAAAAAGAAAATAAACTTGAATATGGGGTATATAATGAATGAGAGATTACATTATACAAACAATTCTGCCATTTTTCGCAATTCCGAAAGAAATTCAAGTTAGTTTGTGTGCTTATTTGAGCACATTGAATGTAAGTTAATGATTCACTCCAAAAAATAATTTCATTTTTGACGTACGAATGACAATTTTGCAATATTTTCGTACTCACATAAAAAATATATGTCGTCCAACTCAGATGTCCTTGCTTCTTCTGTTTTCCCAACTTTATGTTTACTGATAAAAGGAGGTGGATTTTTAGAAGAATTAGCTTCTAAATTCATTTCCATGTGTACTGGAGATGATAAGATTTTCCCGTCAACGTCTTCGTTTTCTTTCTTTTCTGTCTTCGAAAGGAAAATATTCAACTTCGTTTCATCTCGTCTCTTCTCGTCATTCCAGTTTTCTTTGATCGTTTCTTTTCTCTTGCTTGGAGTGTTTCCATGATTTGACTCCTCAATTTTCTCTATATTTTTTATAGAATCTGATTTCTTGTTTATGTTTTTGGCTGCTTTAACATTTGCAATTCCGGTCGTTAATTTATGAGATTTTCCTTTCGGTTTTGATAATTCTTCGGCATTTTTGGCCGCTACTTTTGTCTGTAAATCATTGTTTTTATTAGACGATTCGTTTTCTTCCTCGTCTACTCCAGTAGCAGGAGCTGAAGAGGGAATTAAATCACTTGAAGAAATAGGAGAGAACAGCAATGTTCGTAATTTTTCATCTTTCGTTGGTCTTTCGGTTGGAATAGTTCGAGTTGTTTGTTCGATGATTTTTTCTAAATCACTTCCATCAGTTCCTTCTAAATCGTTTTCATAGTCATCGTTATTCTGATCCGACTCGATAGCTAGAAGGATAAAAAACGGAAAATCAGTTGTTTTTTTTCAGCAGAGCATTGGAAGATTATATTATGCATATATACGTAATAATTATGAACAACGAGTCGAGTGTTAGTTTCGAACAACAAGCGCGTCACTACTTGAATTCTAAAATCCTTTTAAGAACAGAAAGGATGCTTAAGAATATCTTTAAATTTGGTTATATAAAGAAAACAAAGAATAAGACGAAATTGTACAGTGTTTAATGCATTCATGATAGGAATAATTAAAGGGAGCTATCGATGCGAGGAGACAAATTCAAGTTGTATTTCACTCAAATTTATTTTTATTACCTTCCTTCGTCGAAAAAAGCACAATCAAGCGTTGTAAGGGAACATTAAATTGATATCTGAACTCATACGGACCAAAAAATCCGTTTACATCAAAAACGGAAAGGATGAAGAGGTCACTGATACCCTCCGCGTCGCTTTAATAATAATATTCAAAAAATCTGAATTTTTGAACGCGACCAAGCGAAACGCGGAAAATATTAGTGTTTTAAACTTTATTCCGCGTAATTTCGTAGCAGTTTAGAACGTTTATCTTGTCCACGTTTATCATACGAAAGATTAAAAACATAAAATCTTGAGCAGAAAAGCCTTGTTAATAAATAATGCAATAGTAAACATGACCACTGTCGCTTTATGGTCGAACTGGATCACTATCTTTGCCAACCATCGAAACAATATCACGGCGCTCGCTTTTTAACATTGCAATATACTTTTTAAACAGCTGAAAAAATAAAGCTTATACATCATACTTACGTATACAATTTTTTCCAACTTCAAAGAACCCTTGGAAGCATTCTCCACATTCGTTTGAACCAAATTCACATGTTTCCCGGTTGGACGAGAAACAGGTCTCTTCAGGACAACTACCTGTACAAGTTTAGGTCGACAAAACACCCGTTAAAAACCTACCAGAAAATCATTCCTGCGCTGAAAACTACCTTCAAACTTACCTTCAATAAAACACCAACCCGTGGAAAAAATAAAGTAAAGAAAGAAATAGAAAAAGGACGAATTCATCGCCATTTATTCGAGCCCACCATCTTCTAATCAAAAATTGTGAAGACCTTCGCGGGCCATCGCACCTACTTTTTATACCAACCAGTGCATCTTGGGATATGTTTATCCATATTTGGGCATACATTCGCATAAATTAACCCGATTTTTGTTCAAACAAACTTTATAGTGTGGTATGGGGGGAAAAGTCAAGGCAATCGAATTGTTTGTTAGGACTTTAGTTTAATACATGATGTAAATTGTTCGTTTTTAAGAAATAATTTGACTTAGAATATATCTGAGATTACGCGTTCCCCTCTAAAATTTGCATAAAGGTGCCGAACTAGTTACTAAACCTCATGAAGCATTTACTTCGGTTTATTGGGAATTTAAATTAATAAAAAGGGTTTTAAAAGCATCAGAAACTTGCTAAGGCAAAGTAGTTCTTAGGGAGAGCATAAAATTTTAATTTCAAAAATAGAATTTTTCCTCTTTTTTAGCACTTCCGGGACAAAGGATCTTTTTTTTTTCTGTAAAAAAATGAAATTCCTTCTGGGTTATTAATATACTAAATGCTCTTCATTTTCTAGTCCATTTAAGCCTGATAATTAAAGGTCTTTTGGTATTGTGTATGCTTGAAAGAGGAAAGATAAAAGATGGCTCTTTGACGTAACTAAAACCGCGTACTCTACTTGTCACGGAGCAGGCTGAAAAAGCACAGAAAACACAAGCTAAGCTCGTAGATTGTATCATAAAACCCCCACACAAAGACAGCTAACCATATTAGAAATAGAAATCTAAGAAAGCTATAATTTTGGATAGACAAAAATGTGTTTTTTGGGGAGTCGAATCTCAGAGAGCGTGTCAAAATTTAAAGCACCCTTTTAGGCGGTTGTCATGGTAATTGTCACAATAAAAAAATGGAAGTTGTTGGAGCGAGCCAGAAAAAAAAGCTATTTTATGGAGTTCTTTCACCCAAATGAAAAGCAGAAAAATAGTCGCAAATAATCTTTAATAGAGTTATAACAAAATTCTGATCAAAATGGTATAAAGGTTTGAATGTTATGCAACTGAGTCATTTTATTTTTAACCCATATTTCTTGAAGACAATATCTCATAAATTATCTGCTCTTGTTCTTTAAATAAAATTCATAGTTTATTTTTGTATGGCTTTATCAATCGTTGCAATCCTAATTCACCATGGTTTTAACGCAAAATCAGAGTTCATTTAATATATGTAGATATTTATAGGCGGTTTTCAAAGCCGATTTTAAATGATCAACTCATTACGAATATAAGGCATGCAGGCAGCGAATCTAAATCCTAATTAGAGTGGAATAATGTATTCTATAGTAAACAAGCATTGGACCGATGCGTAAGATGTGCACATCGTTGCCAATGAATTTGGCAATTGCCTTTGGATTTGGTCATCTTAACAAACTTATCAATTAACGCAAAATGTAAGTGATAAAATGCAAGTCATTAACTTGTGCATCAAAAGCTGGTACGATTATTGCAACTCAACCCTTGTGCTTGTGTACAAGCTTCAACGAATCAGTGAATCTGTCAATCAAGCAAAGCTTGCGATTTCAGCCAACACCCAAGGTAGCTTAGTTAGTTGAGCACTGGTCTGTTGTGCGGGAGGTCGTAACCACTGAGGACGTAAAGAAACTTTGGCAGTGGCCATGCATGCACTCGGAGTGTCCATACCTCATGATGAACACGCACCTTAGTTCGTGATTGTTAACTGCGAGGCAGCCGTGTGCTCCTGCTAAAATAGCAGTCTGTAAAGCGCCTTTGATTATCGATCATATAGCAGAGAGGACGCTACATATATCCTTGACATCACCACGATAATAGGCACCGCAAGACACCCAACCCTTACTAATCCGGCTCGGTGTGTCTTAGGTCTTCCGCGCTCATCCATCCCTTTCTTGTGACGGTCATGGGCTTTCGTCGATTTAAAATCACATTATCACTGCAGCACATTCATCTCATATTGTGAAACGTGCTCAGTCCCTAAAGCATATTTTTCCAGTGGTCACTTACAGAATCGCAGCAAGGGTAAAATTGGAAGCCGGATCGCTATATTTAATATAGTGCAGATGTCCTTATATAAATTTTTGTTTAATACCGGCTTTGGCTTAAGATGCTGTGCTTTCTTTATCCTCTAGTTATCCGGTACTGATGTGTTTTTCACACGCTTTAAAATATCATCTAAAATTGGAATAAAACAACATTTGAGATGCTACACCATGTGAAAGGAAATGTGTAACACCGTTCAGTAAAACTTTACTGACATTTCGAGCGTTTGCCTTTCGTCGGAGCATATACGTTTCAGTGCCTTTCGTCCTCTTTTTACTCCGACGAAGGGCAAACGCTCGAAACGTTACAAATTTCCTTAATTTCACATGTTAGACATGTTACTGTTTTTTTTATTACACTCTGACTTAGCCCATCATAGTGTCTCGCTACTTTCCATTTATTTTTAGATTCTTTTTAAACTCTAAATAAATGGGAGGTAGATTAGTTTTATAATTGATTCCAAAATCTAGATTTGTCATTAGTTTGTCCAAATGTTTCGAAAGCCTTGTAGTGTGTGACGTCTGTATTCTCTAGAAAAACGTCTAAATGTTGACATTGATTATTTGCTCTGTGAAAGCACGCGATGACAAAATTGTAAAGAAAACTGTAAAATAGAAATGAAATGAAAAAATGTCAGAGAGTAGAACAGTAATCGGCTTAAGACAAACATGACGCCCACGTGCACGACTTCATTGGCAACTAAGAGAATGGAATGGAATGGAATAGGATAGAATGGAATAGGATAGAATGGGATGTGAGGAAATAAAATGAAATAAAATTAAGTGGAAGAGAGGAAAGGGAATAGAATGGGATATGATTTAAGAAAATAGAATGTAGTGGCATAAAATGGAATTGAAAGAAATAGAATACAAGGGAATACTGTTACAAAGAAGGCTGAAAGAAAGATGCCATTTACAGTTTTCTACTGCGCGTATAGGCGACGAAAACAATAATGTGAAATTGAATAACGAGGAAGCCTTATAGATTGATTACATATACATGTAAGATACTTTTACTTTAAGCCATGAGCAAGAAATGTTCACGGAACTGATGTTCGCAGCATAATTAAAGCTCAGCCTCTGGCAGGTGCAATAGATTAATATATTTCTGAAAAATGAAAGCATTGTATATGAATATATTAAAACTCATTCATCAGTTATATTTAAGAGTCTTATCCCAGTCACAGCTCATCGATTGTCTTCGTAATATAAGTAGCATTTAATTTGTCAGCCAAGAACCAACGAACCTTTTAAATTGATTAAGATGTCAAATCTTTCTATAATACGTTTTGTCAAATCTGCTTCTTTTTGTTATTTTTTATTTCTAGTTTTAATCTATTGGATTTCTCCATAGAATTAAACATGCCTTATTTTATAAACCGTAGTTTCTATACATTTTTCTTTTTCAAATTTATGAAGAAAACAAGATTACCTTGCCAGCTTTTTTCGTTATGCGGTTTTGTTTCTCGGTGTTTTTGCAATCTTACTTTTAAAATACTTTATCTGAAAGAGCACATTCAGACTGACTATTCAATACCAAGTTCAAACTGAAATAGTTCTATCTAGTAGGCAAACAACTATCAAAGCAAGGAAAGGCGCGCGAGAAGGTAGAAAGGAATTGAAAAAAGGAGGAAGTTTCTTACATTGGAAATTGGGTGGGATTAACAACAAACGAATACGGGGATTACAAGAGAATGTAACTGAATCAAAAATCGATTGCCTGTTGGTATATTTTAATTTATTAACAATATCATTAAAAGAAATGAATGATACCGGACTGATGACGTCAATAGCCCAACGGCGAGCAATATCACGACAATAACAAATGTTTACGTAATCAATACCATGAATAGTAACCATGGTGACAATGACGTCATCTGTGCCTTCTTCCTTACTTGAAGTACACAGATAAACAATCAATTATCTTTGTACTTTTTAACAGAATATTACTAGGAGTATTATTAAAGTAGATTTTGAGTTATATGTCTTAACTGATAAACGTAATATATATCTATTGATCTGTATGCTCTAAGAATTAACGCTGAGTTTTAATTAATTATTTACAAACCTGCTCGATCAAATTTTACCGCAAACTGGCTCGAAGTATGTTAATTCCCACATTGGCTTGGGTATTATACCCTGCGGGATCGCTTATTGAGCGTGGGCTTAGAGAAGAAAGATTGTTTATGGGTAACTAGCTTTCTGAACACAGTTTCTTTCGTTGGACAAAAACAGCACGCAAAAGGTGGGAAGTTCGCGGACCTTCAAGCTGAACTAAGCGCGTAAAGGATTGTTGGTTAAAATGTCTAGCTCTTAGCTGAGGTTTTGAAAAGTTCGGATTAAAAAAAATGGATTGGAATAAGCCAACTGATCTAATGAAATTGATTTTCTGATGAAAAAGTGTGCCATTTTAATCAGTATCAACTAAACCACTGCGTTATAAAGAACTTCACGCCGATGCGCCATCCTAGACCGGTACATATCAGGGTTGATATCCTTCGCACTCCTTTAACAGGTAAAAATTCCCACGTTCCAAGCTTCTGTTATTACATTTTATACAACATCTCAAAACAATTCAAGTTGCGTTGGCTCTGCCACAGGAATCCCGGCGCCATATTGTGTCAAATTCGGTCTTGGTGGTTTGCTTACGAAAGACGCTAAAATCGTACGTGCTTTCTTGACTAAAGAAGTAACGAAATGCTCAAGATTTTATCCGCAATACATCTATTTGTGTTTTGTGGTAGATCATTTTACAATTGTTTAAATCCTCAAAATAGGGGCCTGGCCAGCCAACAGAGACCTTATGACGTTTTAGAACTGTTGAATTACTAATTTATTTCTGGCAAATATATTTTTTCAGAGGGGGCGGAATATATTCGCGTCGCCCTTCCCCGGTAACCGCTAAAGGGGCGGATCGATCCTGGATTTGCTTAAGGAGGGGTCTAGCGGTAGAAGAACAAGTAAAATAGTAAAATGAATGGCTGATACTGCTATAAAATAATACTCAGGATAGTAATTGACAACAAGAAGAAGTCCATCCGAGTACAGAGCAACTGCAGATAGCCATTCATTTTACTATTTACTTATTTGTTTTCGTGGCTGGTTAGATCTTCAATAGATCCTGCATTTGCGGTACTATCGTAAGCGGTCTTTTCATTTATTCTTTACTTATAGAAGAACAAGCCATTTTAGTAGCCAAAAAAGCCAAAAAGGGCACAAATTCGTCCAAGGGGGAGAGTTAGTGTAGTGCGCATCCCTCCACTTCGTCTAAATCCGCCAATGCGCGCACGGCACCAGTGTAAGACAGAGAAGGGAAAAATTATATAGTGTCGGTCTTCCTGTTGTATAAGATTACAGAGAGTAGACTGAGAAGAGTAAAACGAGGAACGCCTTGGTATTTTTTCTTAGTTTTCAGAAGTAGAAAATGATGGAAGTCTTCTATTTTTTAATAAGTTTTAAGTAGATTTTCTCAATATTTTCACTCGACTGCAGACTAGTAGAGCATGACTGAAGAAACCTTGACTGCAGCTATCAATCAGTATAAAGAACAGGTAACTTTTATTGTCGTTTCACTGTCAAAGTAAAGCTTTAATTTGACCTGACTAAGCTTAATATTTTTGTCTAACTTATGCACATATCAGCGGCTTCCCCGAGGGGTCTAACCTCGGGCTCACCAGGGAGATTGTAAAATACTAGAAACAATCTTCATGATTTTCCCTGGGGGTGGAGAAATCTTTGTTTTCAAAGTCCCCTGGTTAGAGTCTTCCATGACCTACAATCTCCCATCATTTTGAGATATATCCCCCACCTCATTTTTCTACCAAAAACGAAGTCAAGCATTTTCTCTACCACAGGGGCAATGTGAGCATCCAAACCCCCTCTAATTCCTCACGTATCTCCCTGGTTAGTCCGGGGTTAGACCCCCCGGGAAGCCGCTGATATGTGCATTAAGCTTAACTTCTATTTAATCCTAGTTCCTTCAGGTTCAAAATATTCTTCAAGCTACAGGTGAAGAGGGCCAGGATGATATGGTTAAAATTAGGGATGACTTAGTTGAGCTTATACATTTATCCGAAGGTAATTAGATACCGTGTAACTCTGTGTCCGGCAGCCGGACAGTGTTTTGAAAATACTCCGTGTCTGGCAGTCAAAAAAAAAAATATATACTATCATTGAATCTTTTATAATTAAAATAGGGGATTTTTAATAATATGGTCAAGCACTTCTTGATGAGTGCCACAAATTTGTATGGCAATTATTTGTTCGAACTGGGCTTGTTGAAAATTTGCTGTTTAAACACTTACACAGCTTAAAAACCAATTGTAGAACACGAGGAGCAAAAACATGAAAACGAGGCACCAAAAACCAAAACGAGGCTATACAATAAACATTAAACTATTTAACATAAACAATGTCAATTTCAACAGGGCTCTCTATAGCAAAGTTGAAATCATGACACTTAGAAAATTTCAACGATTGGTTCTGACTGCTGGACACAAATTCAATAATACGCCGTGTCTGGCAGTCGATTTTCTCAAGAAAAAACCAAAATCAAAAACAAATGGGTCCACTAATGCCAAATCTATTTTACAAACACAAAATGAAAGAAGTCTTCCAATATTGTGCATGTTAAAGCACTTTAAAACTCGACTGCCGGACATTGGAGTATTATTGAATTTGTTTCCGGCAGTCAGAGCATTACGTTAGAAATATACAATGCTTTACGAACTTATGGACCTATCAGCAGCTTCCCCGAGGGGGTTAACCAGGGAGATTGTAAAATATTAGAAACAAACTTCATGATTTTCCCTGGGGGGTGGGGGAATCTTTGTTTTCAAAGTCCCCTGGTAAGAGTCTTCCATGACCTACAATCTCCCATCACTTTGAGGTATATCCCCCACCTCATTTTTCTACCAAAAATGAAGTCAAGCATTTCCCCGACCCCAGAGGCAATGTTAGCGTCCAAACCCCCTCTAATGCCCCACATATCTCCCTGGTTAGCCCGGGGTTAGTTCCCCCTGGGGAAGCCACTGATATGTGCATTAAACAAGAAATAAAAATGCCATTGAACGAGTTTACAAGTGAAAAAAAGATTACTTGAATCAAAATAGATTTGGCATTCTTGAGAAAATTGACTGCCGGACACAAAGTATTATTGAATTTGTGTCCAGCAGTCAGAGCTGATTGTTGAAATTTTCTAAGTGTCACGATTTCAACTTCGCTATAGAGAGCCCAGTTCAAACAAATAATTGCTGTACAAATTCGTGGCACTCATCAAGAAGTGCTAGATAAAAGATTCAATGATAGTATAGATTTTTTTTTATTTTAGACTGCCAGACACAGAGTATTTTCAAAACACTGTCTGGCTGCCAGACACAGAGACACTGTGAATTAGATATGTGCTGATATATGCTACTTCAACTGATTTCTGTAATTATAATAAATCTTTATCTGCCTTTAGAAAGTTTATTGTCCTTAAAAAAGACAAGACTCTTACAAGCTCTTGAAGAACAAGAGACAAATGCATCAAATACTCCTAACTTTGACAATGAGGCCAAAAATGATATTGATGTAAGTATGATTATTTAATTTCTGACTTTGTAAGGGCTGACTAGTTATGTGAGTTTATTCTCACTGATATTGTCAAGTTCTGGTCAGCCAGAACTTGGTTGTCATCCAACCATTTGCTGGCAACTCTTTCTTTGTGGCCTTTTTTTTCTTCAATCTCTGTATGCAATATATGGTGAAATGGCTTGTCTAGCTGATTACAGTGTGGCATAACAATAGCCCACTTTTGATATTCTTGTTCAGGGATCACATACAAAACAATCCAAGTCAAGGTTCCAGGGAAACAATGGGCTCATCTTAATTATTCTTTTGTTCCCCAGAGCCTTGACTCTGTTTGTTTTGTATGTGATCACTGAACAAAAATATCAAAAGTGGGCTATTATTATGTTATCATGTTTTGTAAAAATTCTCTATTTTGTTCATGCTACAGTCTGAAAGCCGAAATAATGACTCTGTTGAAGAGGAGGATATCATTGGTACAAAATGTAGAGTAGCTTATACTCAGGTAGAGTGTTGTCTCTTGTTTGTGTTTAATTGACTTGATGTTGTTTTATGTGTAATAATTAAGTTGATTTTTTACATTACTTTCAATACAGGAGTGGGGTGTGAAAGAGCACCATAATGCTATGGTATTCACTGTAGAAATGTTGCATGATAACAATCCTGACGATGCAAAGGTATATGTGTGTCAATAATGGTAATTAAACACTTTCAAACAGCTTTTGGATGAGGCCAAAAACTATGTTGCACTTGGTTCTCAGAACCTACTGAATTAGGCAGCTAAAGAAGTGAAGCAGTTATTTATATGGTGACCAGCTTATATTTTGGATAATTATTTGTGAAATAACCAGCAATTAACTAAGCTACACACATAGAGATTCACCAGCAACTGGCTTCAATTGAAAATCCTGTAATTAATGACCTAAATACTAGGGTTGGTCATCCCAGGCTTATATCTATATATAATCTATATAATCCTGCCTTCTACTTCAACTTTATTCAAGATAGATATAATCTATATAATCTATATAATCTATATAATGTATAGATACCAACATATTCCATACTTGGGTTAGGTAAGAGTATTGTTCCTTAATCCTACCCACAACTCTATGGTACCATGTCCATACTTTTTGGATGGAAAGTGTCGTTATAGTGAAGATGAATGCAGGTAAGAAGTAAAAAATGTAAAAACAAAGGTGAAGCATTTCAAATAATCTAAGTTAATAATAAAATAAAATTTAATGTATAAGGTGGTACTTAATTTGGAACCTAGCTCTGCTGTACTGTGCTCACCATTTCTATTCCTTTTCAATTTAGTTTTTATATACATTTTTTAACTTGTAGTTGTTAGTGAAAGCTTAATGAACGAGGAACGAACAAACGAATACTAAATTGACTGAGTAGGAGGGCTGGACAGAAAAAATATTTTGGTCAAGGTTATGACATATGGAACCAGTACAGCAAGGTCTATGAATGAACAAGAGCCAAATATTTTCCCTTCTGGCACAACCTAACTTGGTCAATAAATATCTTTTTGTAAAACAAATTGTTGTATTTCTTCCCACGACAGGTCCATACTGATTTTTATAGACCCTGAAAGCACATCAACACATCTCATGATATTTGTCAATGGTTTTCATAGTAGCATGGACACCAGTCCATACTGGTCATGTGATATTTGTTAATGGTTTTCACAGTAGTATGCATGCCATTCCATATGGGTCATAGGACAATACTCTTTACTTTTATCCATTGCAGATATTCTCATGGGTTTTTAGTCAAAGTAGAGGATCTCAAGCCATTTAGGGAACCAAACTTTAGGTAAGCATCATGTACTTATTGACTGCAAAGCTAAAAATAATGGCTGGTCAGTTGCCGGACGTGATGACAGTCCAAATTCATTTTAGCTTGGACATACGTCATTTCTGGTTAGTCAAAACTTTTATATACAATATGTTTTGTATTTATACCTGCATGTGGGCTGGCAATCTAAAAATGACTATTAAATTAAAACAAACCATTTAAAACCCAACAGAGCTTTTGCAAGAAAGAATCAATAGCATTTTTTTGAGATTTTGGTGTAGCGTTAATGATGACTGTTTTGTATTTGAAACAGAGGAAGCTTTCAAGGACAATCATGATTGCAATTTTGAATTCATTACAAGAAACTCAACACATTAATAAACACACAGGAAACCTATATCAAATTACTAAAAATGTGACTGGTCAAAATGACTGGCAAGGCAAAGATTTGACCAGACAAGTTTCAATTCTGGCCGGACATTGTCTAATGACCAGCCGTTATTTTTAGCCCTGGACTGAATGGGAGGATCATATGGGAAAATATTTGGCTCAAGGGTAAGGCAGTAGGTGCAAAATGACCAAGAGACAAATGTTTTTCTGTATGGCTCGACCCAACTCAGTCTCAGTCAATAAGCTTTTTATCATATAACCCTTTTTTTGAAAATTTAGTATAAAAAAAGTTTTATGCTCTTTTTATTTAAGATTTTTCTTTCTTTTTTTTTAAAGAATTTTATCACATGACTGATTTTTAGAAAGATTTAGTCTAAAAAATCCTGCATATCTTCACATGAATACTTGTGCTGGTCCATATGGGTTTTTACAGACCAGGCATAATACGGAGCCAATCATGTGACTTTTGCCAATGGTTTTCATAGGAGTATGTATGCTAATCTATATGGGTCATATGATATACCAAGTTAAGTTCTTTTAAATTTTTATGAGTATGAACAAACAATGAAGGAATAAATTTATAACTTGTTGAACATTCATATCTGTTGTTGTCATTAAGTGAGGTTGAAGAAGGACAACAGTGTTTAGCAAGATATAGTGATGGTGTTTGGTACAAGTCTACAATCAAGTAAGTAACATAGAATCAGTGGATGGGTTGTGGGTAATGTTTGAATACCATGAACAAAAAAATGATGAGTATCCTTAACTGATGTTTTACATGTTAGCTCTTTTACTGGCCAACAAAGGACTATATAATGTCCAAAATGTCAGTTAAGTAAACTTGTTTTTTATTCATGGTATATATAAATACCTACTACCCATCCATCATTCCTAAACATTATACAGCTCAAACCAGATTAAATTATCACTAGTTTTCCTTTATTTTTTCAAGGGCGGTAGGACACGAACAATTTGTTAAAATAAAATGCTTTGGATACCTGTGTTGTTTTGTGCACGCGCGCGC